>JAVJIF010014044.1:0-139890 GCA_038442645.1 Agave tequilana
CGAGTTCAGGTTCCCTACCCGGTCCGGTTCTTTTTGAACCGGGCGTCACGGGTACGGTGTTACAGCGGATCGCGTCCGCTCCATCCGGACCTGTGCAACGGCTGAAAGGAAACCGTACGTGAACTGTTGCAACGTCTGTGAGGTTTCTGTCTGGAACGATCCGTTGCAACGATTCAGACCGAACCGTTGCAACCGTTCGGACTCTCTAAATATGCCTCTGCCCTTCCCGGAACACTATAAATAGCGCTCATTTCTTTCATTTTAAAACACACAATGAGAAGAGCATCTCTCTCTCCCTTCTTCTGCAACTCGGATTCCAAAGTGAGAAGTAACTCAAATTCTGAAGCAAGATTTGTTCTAAAAGAAGGCTCAGAAAATTTAATAGATTCTTTATAGATTGTTGTCTGAATCTGAGACTTCCAAAAGAATATCCTTCTGTCTCCCCCATTTCTCTATAGTGGGTGTTCCTCCAAAGTAGGCAAAATATTCTCCCTGAGATTTATCTTGGTCCTGCTGCATTGATGATCCTGTGAAGGTACTAGTTAACTACGGTCGACCGTACGGTGATTTGGTAGTGCTATCCAAATACCGTGAAGGAGTGTTGTATCTTGGGAGACCAGCGTCCAGTAACCCGTTAGTACTATAGAGGGGGACGTAATTGTCTTAAGGAGATTTGCTATAAGCGTATCTCACTCCAAGTACTGTATAAGTGAATTAATATTCTTTGTACAGGGGTTATACTGATATACAGTATATTGAGACTGACTTATACCAGTCTAATTGGTGTTTAACCAAGGAAGGTAATTGAAAGGTGGTTCTGTAATTAGGAACATTCTATTGAACGGAAACCTCCCACCTGATATTCACCGACCTGGCCAATTAGATCGGTAACCTTGATTAGTTGCAGATTGATTCCTAAAATTTTAACAATCTTAAGACAATTATGATTGAAGTTACTTACTTCTGTTCTGCTTGAAATTGCAGAAAATGTCTGAGACTAATCAAGACAGTTCAAGTAAGGCACCAAATATGCAGATTCAAACTTTGATGTCTGCTCTACTTCATAATCCGAAGCCGAGAAGCCAGAAAAATTCGATGGCACAGAATTTAAGAAGTGGCAACATGCTCTTCTACTTGACCACTCTGTGTTTGGCCAAATTCCTGCAAGAGGATCTACCAGAACCCGTACTATTAGCACTCGGTCCTTGCAGTCGATGCATGGACGCAAGGTGACTTCCTTTACCGAAACTATAGTTTAAATGATTGGATGACTCTCTTTACAATGTCTACAGTCCAATCACAACGACAAAGAAGTTATGGGCCAGTCTTGATATGAAGTACAAGACTGAGGATGCCGGTACCAAGAAATTCATCGTAGGACGATTTCTGAAGTACAAGATGGTGGACAACAAACTGTGATCAGTCAGGTGCAAGAGTTCTAACTTATCTTACACGAGATAGAGGCTGAAGGTATGAATCTACCTGAAACTTTTCAGGTTGCTACTATTATGGAGAAACTCTCATCTGCGTGAAGAGATTTCAAGAACTACCTAAAGCACAAGCGTAAGGAGCTAAAGTTGGAAGATCTCATTGTGAGGCTTTGAATTGAAGAGGACAACCGAAAGTCCGAGAAAAGGAGCAATAAGAACTCCTATGAAGTCAAGGCCATGTGATTGAAGACTCAAAGGGAAAGCGTCTACTTCCAAAGTTTAAAGCAGAAGAAGACTGTCCAAGGGTACAAATGTAAGGTCCAAGAAGGTAAGACATGCACTTCAAGGGAACTTGCGACATCTGCAACAAAGAGGGGCATAAGGCAAATGAATGTCGCAGCTGTCTCTAAAAGAACAAGAAGAACCATCCACATGCAAACCTGACCGACCATGCGTCGTCAAGCCTTTCAACTGTGGTGTCAGAAGTGAATCTGACGACCAACAATAAGGATTGGTGGGTAGACACTGGGACTACTCGGCACATCTGCTCTGAGATTTTATTCCCTAAATATCAAAAACTAGAGAAAGATGAGCAACTCTTCATGGGAAACTTAGCCGCCTCCAAGGTTGGGAAAAGGAAAGGTCATCCTGAAGTGGACATCTGGGAAAGAGTTTACTCTGAACGATGTGCTATATGTTCTAGATATCCGCAAGAATCTGATCTCTAGATCAATACTTAGTAAGAAAGGATTTAGAATGGTTTTGAATCAGATAAATTTGAACTTACTAAGGGTGGGATGTATGTGGAAAGGGTTATCTTGTTGATGGCCTTTTTAAAGCCAATGTTATAGTGGTGGACAAGAAGTCTGTGTATTGTACCCTAAGCTTATAAATAAAGAAAAGTCTTTTGTTTATTTGCTTGAGTCTCCTATTTTATGACATGTTAGATTAGGGCATGTAAATTACAAGTCTTTAAAAAACTTGTCTAATTTAGGATATATTTCTAAATTCAACTTGGAAGAAATTCGCAAGTGTGAGATTTGTATTGAGGCTAAGTTCGCGAAAATTCATTTCACTAACTTGATCGAAATACAGAACCTTTAAGGTTAATTCATAGCAATTTGTGTGACTTTAAGTTTACGCCAACTAGAGGCGGGAAAAAATATTTCTTTACTTTTATTGATGACTGTACAAGATACTGTTATGTGTATCTTCTAAATAGTAAGGATGAGGTAATGAATATGTTTATAATATATAAATCTGAAGTCAAGAATCAACTCAACAGAATATCAAGATTCTAAAATCCGGTCGAGGCGGAGAATTGAATCAAATGATTTTAGTGAGTTATTTGCTAAATTTGGTATAATCCATCAAACTACAGCACCATATACTCCTTATCAAAATGGAATTGCTGAACGAAAGAACAAACTTTGAAGGAGGTGGTCATTTTCATGCTCGTAAGTTCTGGAGCTCCGCAGAACTTGTTGGAGGAAGCTCTGTTAACTGCAAATTATATTCTAAATAGAGCACCCCATAAGAAACTTGGTCTTTTACCATTTGAGTTATGGCATGGAAGGACGCCTTCCTACCATTAACTCAAAATGTGAGGGTGCCTTGCAAAGGTACTAGCACCATTGTCTAAAAAGACTAAGTTGGGAGAAAGAACAATGGACTGCATATTCATAAGTTATACCTTGAATAATAGTGCCTATAGATTTCTGGTTCATAAATCAAAATACCAGATATTCATGTAAACATGATTATCGAATCTAAAGATGCTGTATTTTTTTAAGACATCTTTTCATACAAACGGGAAACATATAAGACTTTTGGGAAAAGACACATGAGATGGCGTTCAGGGACGAAAGCCCCAAGGAACCGATTGTTAATGCGAAAATTGAACCAAGAAGAAGTCAGAGATGTAGAACCTCAAAATATTTTGGTCCAGATTTCATAGCATGTTATATTGAAAGTGAGCCTCAAACATTTAAAGAGGCTATGTCTACCCCAGAAGTACAAATGTGAAAAGAAACTATAATAGCGAAAAGAATCCATACTAAGTAATCATATTTGGGAATTGATAAATTTGCCTCCTGGTAGTAAACCAATTGGGAGTAAGTGAATTTTCAAAAGAAAATTAAAATCCAATTGATCTATAAATAAGTACAATGTTAGATTAGTAGCCAAGGGTTATCGACAAAAGAAAGGACTTGACTACTTCGATACTTATTCACCAGTAACAAGAATAACCTCCATTCTGATGTTATTGCAATTGCAGTATTGCATAACTTAGATATCCATCAAATGGATGTCAAGACTGTATTCTTAAATGATGAATTAAATGAAAAAATATATATGAAGCGACCTGAAGGATTTATGGTCAAGGGCCAAGACCACAAAGTGTGTAAATTGGTAAAATCTTTATACGGTCTAAAGCAGGCTCCAAAATAATGGTATGAGAAATTCGATAGTGTCATAATCAAATATCAATTCACTAGCAATGAATGCGATAAGTGTGTTTACACTAAACAGTTGAATATGCATGTATTATTGTTTGTTTTTATGTAGAAGACATGTTGATACTTTGGACTAATATTGAAATTATTAAGTCCACTAAAGAATGTTATCCAACAATTTTGACATGAAGAATCTGGGGGTTGCTGATGTAATTTTAGGAATTAAAATCACAAGAACACCAGATGGAATCATTTATCTCAATCTCACTACGTGGATAAGATGATAAAAAGATTCAAGTATCATGGGATAAAGGAGAATACAAATTCTTTTCTCCCACATATCCACCTTCGTAAGAATACAGGAACTGGAGTACTCCAGTTGGAGTATTCTCAGATTATCAGGAGTTTAATGTATTTAATGAATTGCACTAGACCCGATATTGCTTACGCTGTAAGCAAGTTAAGCAGATACACTAGTAACTCTAGTGATGCTCATTGGACTGCTCTACTATGAGTATTAGGTTACGTATCACATATCAAGGAATATGCCTTGAGATATGGACAATGTCCACTTGTACTTGAAGGATACAATGATGCTAATTGGAATGCAGATTCTGAGAATCAAATCAACTAGCGGATACGTATTTACTCTAGGAGGAGCAGCGGTATCTTGAAAATCTTCCAAACAAACATGTATTGCCCGTTCCACTATGGAATCAGAATTCATAGCCAAGGCCAGAGAAGAAGTAGAATGGCTTCGATAATTTTTGAAAGATATACCATTATGGCCAAAACCAGTGCCCGCTATAAGCATTCATTGCGATAATCAAGCAGTTAAATCTAGGACACAAAATTTTATATAACTGTAAGTCTAGACATATTCATCGTAGATATAATACCATTAAGCAGTTGCTCTCAAACGGAATTATCTCTATTGACTTTGTCTCGTCAAAAGATAATTTAGATCCATTTACCAAAGGTTTAAGTGGAGAGCGTATAAACTGCGCATCGAGGGGAATAGGTCTAAAAGCCTAATCTTATCGAGTCAGCTTAATGAAAATCTCACCTAGCGACTGAGATCCCACGGACTAAGTTCAAGAGGAAAAACTAGTTATGATTAACTCAGCAAGTACGCACTTAGGAGCTTGACTCCAATCCATTCCTAAGGTGCACACAAGTGCTTTCTATAAGTGGATTAAGGATAAGCTTAACGCTTTTATGATGCATATATCTTGTTATTAAAACAAGTGGAGTAAAGTAGACTACTTTTAATAGGACAATCACCTATACGAGTATAGAGCTGGGTGGCTCTTTGAGAATCTTTATGGAGGCTGTTATTCCCTAAAGTTACTCTCTGAAAGTAAGAATGTCCAGGGCCAAAATGGACACAACCGAGAATCAAAGTTGATTTGAAAGTTACTATGTGAAGCTTGTGACTTGGCTTACACTAACAGCTAACAGTTCAAGACTTAGTTCACTGATTAGCCAGTAAGTCCGATAAATCTTCGTTTTGGAAGGTTCAAGACTTAGTTCACCTATCCTGATGCAGTTTCTTTTCTAACGTACCTTTCACTATAGAGTCAGTCTCTTTGTGTGTCAATTCCTTGAATCTCTATTCATTGTGGGTGATTGTTGAGAAATATGAAGAATTAATGTGAATATTTGAGTTGAATTACGACGAGATCCATTGAAAGAATCAATTGGATAATGGTTAGAGTGTGTTCTCCTTCCATTGGGGATGAACGTGGTATATTCACATGTTCAATTCTGACTTCGAATGAATGAGATATTCAAGTCTAAAGTTTGCCTAATTCGAAAGCCAAAGGGGACTAAAGGTAGCTAAAAGCATTTAGTCCCACTTTGGACATGGGATGAAAGTTTGAAGTGTTTAAATAGAGAAAAATGGGAACAAAGCGTGTGCCTTTTGGGTACTTGGAGTTTTCGCGCTCAATTAGGGGAAACCATCTGCGCGCGCCGCCGCTGGCGGCGGCCGGCCGGTGCCGTGCCGAAGCCCGAGTTCGGGTTTGGGTTCGAGTTCGGTAATCCGACCCGGTCTGGTTCTTTTTGAACCGGGCCTCACAGGTACGGTGTTACAGCGGATCACGCCCGCTCCGCTATCGGACCCGTGCAACGGCTGAAAGGAAACCGCACAGAACCGTTGCAGCGGTCTGTGCGGTTCCTGTCTGGAACGATCCATTGCAACGGTTCAGACTGAACCATTGCTACCATTCGGGCTCCAATTTGCGCCTCTGACCTTTCCATAGCGCTATAAATAGCGCTCCTTTCTTTCATTTTAAAAACACAGTAACAGAGCGCATCTCTCTCTTCCTTCTTCTGTAACTCGAGTTCTGAATACTCTGTAACTTGGATTCCGAAGTGAAAAAGTAACTCGGATTCTGAAGCAAGATTCATTCTAAAAGAACACTCAGAAAATTCAACAGATTCTTTAATAGAATTATTTTCTGAATCTGTGACTTCCAAAGAAGAATATTCTTCCATCTCTCTCCTCTCTACAGTGGGTGTTCCTCCAAAGTAAAGACAAATATCCTTCCTGAGATTTATCTTGCTCCTGCTGCATTGATAATCCTATGAAGGTACTGGTTAACTACGGTTCGAATGTACGGTGATTTGGTAGTGCTATTCAAATACCGTGAAGGAGTGGTCTAAGGGGGAAGATTTAAGATCTTCTGCAGTTTATATCTTGGGAGACCAGCGTCCAGTAACCCGTTAGCACTGTAGCGGGGGACATAATTGTCTTAAGGAGATTCGCTATAAGCGTACCTCACTCCAAGTACTGTATAAGTGAATTAATATTCTTTATATAGGGGTTATACTGATATACAGTATGTTGAGACTGACTTATACCAGTCTAAATGGTGTTCAACCAAGGAAGGTAATTGAAAGGTGGTTCTGTAATTAAAGAATGTTCTATTGAACGAAAAACTCCTACCTGATATTCACTGACCTGACCAATTAGATCGGTGACATTGATTAGTTGTCAGATTGATTCCTAAAATTTTAACAATTTCAAGACAACTAAAGTTTGAAGCAATATCTCTTACTTAGAATATGAACTTTATATACGTGGTTATAATGGAATTTCTCTTTTAGAAAAAAAAAAAGGAGTATGATATATTGGTATTTTTATCAATAAAATATTAAATCTATAAATTGTTGGCTATGGGAGAAAATAAATTGGTAAAAAATTAATTTTTCAAAATTGAAATTGTTGGCTATGGGAGAAAATAAAATTGGTAAAAATAAAAAAGTTAAATTTTTAAAATTGCTGGCTATGGGGTTCGAACCCATGCGCAGTGAACTGCAGAAGATCTTAAGTCTTCCCCCTTAGACCACTCGGGCAAACCAGCTGATGAATTATTAAGCCTAATATATTATTAATGAACGTTATATCTTAAATTCTCAGTCCAAACTTAAGTTTGCGCCTGGCCTTTCGATTGATTGGGCTTTAACTGGGCTCAGTTGACCGTGCAGAGTGTGTGCGCGTGTGGGTGTCAAGGGGTGGTCGGTTTTAAAAATCAATTTGATCGACGCCCACTGGACCAATTTTCTCAATTATATTTCGCTCCTCTCCAAATTTAGAGGCATTGTTATTTTCTTATCAAGTGAGGCTTTGCTCACTGTCTGGTAAAAAGGTGAGAGCGGACCACGGGGAGTCTCAGATTCAAGTCCTAGCTACATTTTATGCACCGAAAACTTTCGTCATTGTCACAAAATACCTCTTCTATAAGTGGGATGAACTAAAAATGGAAAATAAATAGAGCTTTTGATGTAATACGATACCGGCGAAAAAGAGAAAATAAAAGAAAAATAGTTTGAAACTTCACTAGTACTGCAATGAAAGGATAATTACGGCAACAAAAGTGGGATTTTAAAATAGAAAATTTTAGAGGATGATCAGAATCTATAACATTATTTGGTAATAAGAGTTGGGGCTTTTCAAAAGTTTTTATTTTCTTGAAATTGGAAAATTTTATCAACCCTCTTGACATTGTCTTTTAAATTGAATAGAAATTCTTTGTCCCAATTAAACAATCATTGAACTCCTCTTAGATAGTAGGTAGAGTTTCTTTCTATTATTCTTTTTAAGAATAACTCTCTTTGGACTGTCACTGAGTAGCTCACTGGTAAAAAAGTATGGATGAGTTGTGGACAGTCTGAGTTTCAAGTTCATTTACGACAAATGCTATTAGAAGATGATACAAATACATCGTGTATCGGGGTTCCATGGGCCTAAGTGTTGAATATTCCCACGAACCATCAAAAGCCAGCCCAATGTCATGTTGGATCGGGATTTCATAAAACTAGAAGGGCCCAATGCTGTGTTTTTTTAGAGAAACGACAACAATCTTCTTGATTTCTTCATATGTATCTTGGAATCCAGATTCTTTGACTACGACTAGCTATTTTGGGCTGGGTGTAGCTCTTTTCAGGTAAAAAGTTAGGAACGATCATGGTTTCTAGCTATAAGAGAGATTGTATTAGTTGTATTCAACTGAATCATCTTAAAGACCTAATATTATTAGGTAGCTCATGTAAGGACTTGGGGTATCATCCTAAAAACTAGTCTTCTAAGCAGAGTTGCATTATATACTCAAGATCATGCTCCATCGAAATCAAAAATTGCAGCGTCCTGCATAGCTGTCAAATCCTCAAGAGCCCAATTAGCTCTACAGGGCCTATTGCGCCTTTTGCGCCCATTTGGGGGGTCGAGCTCGAGCATCACCTCCCCACACTACTAAGTTCAGGACATGACTCTGATACTATTTGTAAGGACTTGGGGCATCATCTTAGGTAGAGTTGCCTAAATCCTTATATACTCAAGACCATCCCCACATCTATCCCACGTGGGACTATTTGTTCGACGTTCAACTCAATACATCAAGTCCATTCATCTTTTTATTTAAGAGAAAGGATGTACCTAAACCCTAAAGCAAACTCGACACAGATCCATGCATGCATGTTTCTTGAATACAGGCAAGTTCATGCATCTATCTACGTGTCCCTTTCCCCTTTATTTCTCTTGATGTGAAACTTCGGCATACATAGTATCTCTCCCTTCACTTGACTTCGAAATATTGCATCCATCCGATCCTACACCATGGAAGATATTGTCCCATGCATACAATACACTCCCATGTTGCAAGAGTCAATCCCTCACATGTACGTTCTGTACGGGCTTGGACCACCAATATATATAAATATCACCATTTGATGTTGCCTCAAACTTAGGAAAATTGATGCCACATGTCTTGCATGATGCATTGCATCTTGTTGAAACAAGGCCATACATTTTTCTAATGTGGAGAGAGAGAGAGAGAGAGAGAGAGAGAGAGAGAGAGAGAGAGAGAGAGAGAGAGAGAGGGACATGGCCATATGCAGTCCACATGGGGCAGGCTCCCCTCTCATATGGGGGTGGCTTGGCTTCATGTGTGTGTAGTTTGTACATATTTTGTATACAAATTTGAACTGAACTGCCCCCTTCATCAGAATACGTACTATAACAAGCCAAGCAATGGGATTTCTACTCTCATCTTATATGCACATAAAACCAATGAAGACAGTAGCCCACTCTGGGGACAAGAATAGATTGAGATGTTTGGAGTTTAGTGTGTGCGCAAAGATGTATAAGAAATTTTTTGAATCTAGCAACAGGATCCATGCATTGGATGTCAACTGACACGTACATATATTAGGGACAAAGGGCTGACTCTGTAAGGGACACGTCCAATATTTCATACTGTACAAGTAATTGTTGCCTCGCCAATGTACATTAGAAAACGATCAAGTTGATGAATGATGTGAAATCAGACTGGAGAGGGATTCGAGGAGAATGTACAATACAATGGACTTGTGATAAGCTCATAGTTCTTACAAGAAAATTTTGCATTGAGTTTGTCCACCCCCATGATCAATCAATCATAGCTCGAAATATCCAGGCCAAAAGTTGTACACACCATTGACCATTTGCAATCAGCTGATCACACAGCAGAAATGTCACAATAATAAATCAATGATTGATCTGTTGGTCTGTAAACAACATATGTGAAAATTAGGAAGAATTAATGAATTAATATAGATAGCATATATGAGTGATTACTCTTAATAATTATGATATATATGGACCCAACAAAGGGGACATTATAAGTAAGCTGGAGAGAACATGATAACAACGCATTAACTACAGTGTTTTTGCTCTCTAGTTCAAGACCTTATTTCTCCCTGAACGGCTGAACCCTAGAGAACTCTCCATGTCCTTGAGAAATTTTTTGTTCATCATGTTTGAATGCACACTTCGAGCGCGGTGAGCCGTTAATTTGAATGACCCCATCGGTTAAAATATTTTGATCACCGCGCTCACCGTGAGCATGGTGAGCCGTAAGATTATGGTGGCCCCTACACTATTAACTTACGGCTCACCAACCCTCGCGGTGAGCAAAAAATTTCTCCATGTCCTTGTTTATTGGCGTCTGTCGGTGGGATTGTTGAAGGGTCCACGTGAGGCTTTCCAAACCCCAGAAATCTTCTTGCTCGTTAGCAAGAATCTCGCGCCATGCACGTTATGCGTTCTTCCTTTTTGTAAAGTAGGGGTTAGCCATAGCCCTTTTTATTATAACCTGCTCACCTTCAATTGCCGTATTAGCTGTGGGAGGGGCATTTTTGGGTCTGGAATTAGGGGTGAGCAGAGTTCGGTTATAACCGAAATAACCGACCAAAAACCTAAACCCGAACCGAACCGAACCGCTCTAATTCGGTCGGGTTTCGGTTTTGTGTTCCAAAACCCGAATCGACCGAATCGAACCGAATTTCTCACCCTATATATTACCCTACTCAAATTCAATTTAGTGAATCATATAGTTCATAATAAAAAGTGGTGGAAGCTTATCTCATTAGTTTTAGTAATACCATCTTTTTTATGTTGAATATGTGAAAGCAATATTAAGTACACCATCACAATTGAGAATAATATTTATATTAATATAGTTTTTTTTTTCATTCTTATCATTAAAAGTTAGTAATAATTATATGAGTTTTCATATAAGAGCTCAAATACAGTGTAAAAGTTTTAGAATATGAAATTTTCAATTCACATTAAGCTTAGATTCTTTTTCTTATTTCTTGTTTAGGTAATGGATATTTGAAATTATAATATTAAAGATGATAATATAATGGTGATTAAAAAATGTAAGAAATGATCGCAATATATTGACCTAACCGAAAAAACCGAACCGAACTGAGTCGATTCGGTTCGGCTCGGTTACTAAGTCTAATCGGTTCGGTTCGGTTTTGCAAAAATTAGCAAAAACCGAACCGAACCGACCGATGCTCACCCCTATCTGGGATCTCAGACGCAGTAATCAATGAAAACTTGCAAGTATAAGTAAAACTACTGAAAATTATTATTTTTTAACTGATTAAAATTAGCATACTGATGTATTTTCTTTAAATCTTTCCTTTTTTTTAAAGTCAAAGCCAGGCAATCATCATCCTGTTTCATTGGGCGTGTTTGGGTCCATGGAAGTGTGAGAAAAATGAGAAGTGGGAATGAGAAATGTAAAAGTGTAATGAGAAAATGAGATTTGTGAAAATAATTTTTTTAATATTTAATTGTAATGTGAAAGTGTAAGTGAAAAAATATATTGTGTTTTTCGGTATTTGATTAGTAATGTGAACGTAAAAGTGAAAACGTTGATCACAAAATTGATCATAAAATAATATTAAATTAAAAAATAATTCTAAAGTGACATTTTATAACTATAATTGGACTGCACGTGAGATTTAAAGGACATCAAAATTAACTGTTTTGAGGTACAATTTATTACAAATGAAATTTACATGACCATAAAATTAACTGTAGCATTCTAAAAGTCAGAAAATAACAGTGTAAAAGAGAGGTATAAAAGAAGGGGAAAAAAAAAGAATTTTCTCATTTCTTATTTCCGTTTCAAAACAAACAAGAAATGTGCTTGAGTCTACTCGTAAATTACACTGTATTTTGAAATGAATTATGGTCATCTATATATAACCGTTTGATTTTGATTAATTAGCAAGCAGCTCCTCTGATTTTTGTTGGTGAGGAAACCCTAAATATCTATCATTAAGAAGTTTATAAAATTAATCTAGCATTTGCAGCTAATTAGTTTTAATTAGAGTTAGGAAAAGCTCCAAGGAAAGGACAGCGAGAACTGAGTCGGATTAAATAAAATAGTAGATAAATTATGTAAATTAAAAATAAAAGCAATACTTTAATAAGTGATTAAAATTTGATCTCATTGAAGACCTCATATAAGTTAAGGGAGACGGATGGGTACGGATGTTTCCACCCCAAAAAATGAGGAAGGCATCACACAAATTATTACTATTGTGTCATTAATTTTTTTGACATTTTCATTCTAAATAAAAAGTCTAAAATATTTTTTTCTTCTTCCTCCTCCTCCTCCTCCCTCCTCTCCCCCGCTCCCCCTCCCCTCTTTTGCTATCCCCCCCACCCCCTCCCCCCCCCCCCCCCCCCCCCACACCACCCCCACCACAAAAAAACCCCAAAACCCCCGGGGACGAACATGCCAGATCTCTTGGTCAACCCAGGGGGGAGGGGAGGGGTTGGGGGGCTAGGGTTGGGGAGGGGAAGGAGGGGGGAGGCCGGGGAGGGAAAGAGGAGGGGGAGCGAGGGAGGGAGGAAAAGAAAGGGAGGGTTGGGGGAGAAGGGGGCCACAGCTGAGGAAAAGACAGATACAGAGGGGCTCTGGCGCGAAGACAGGAGAGAAAGAAGAAAATATTTTAATATTTTTGAAGGGGAAAAAAGAGAGAGAGAGAGAGAGAGTGACTTCAACATTGTGTGCCATCATCAATTTTCAGGGTGGAAATATCCGCTCCCGACATGGATTCTCAAACTTTTGAACGAAGCTCAGGGTAACCGCACCTCCTTGAAAAGACAACCATTCTGTCAGTATGTGCTACTCACAAGTTTTATTGTCAAATCAAAGATTATTAGGACCATGCATTTGATTCGTAATTTGTCTGATGCTTTATTATTTTGCAAGAACAAGAGTTACTTTGCAAGACACAAACGCTTATACATTATTATGAAAAATCTCCAGGCATTTCTGAAAAATTCTACCAGACTAACATTTCTTTTCTTCCACCGTTAAATTTTGGCAACAATTACTTAAAATAGGATACTAATTTGTAACCGTCTCAGTTTACAGTAGCCAGATTATCTTAAATATTTTTAAAATAATTAAAATATCAGCAACATTTCTTATATAACTGGGAGTCTGCTCTTGTACATCACCAAATAATTTCTATTTGATATCACCTACTTATAATTTTCAGTTTTGATTTCATCTATCCAGCCATAAACCAAACATAATTTCTCAAGTGCTCTTGACTCTAAACATACCTACATCAACTGTCTCAAGAACATAAATCCAACCCAAGTTCTAATTACCATATACATAATATACATTTCAAGTTCATTTTCAGAATTCATAGCATATACTAGCACACAATTTCATACATAAAGTTCCAAAAGTATATATACATAAAGGAAAAACATTTCAAAAGGGCAAGTTCAATCTTTCCTCCATTTGTCTATCCAATCACGGGCTCTAAGCGGGTCCTTTACCTTTATTAAGACCTGAAGAGCGATTAACACAATGGGGTAAGCTAGACGACTCATAGAGTAAAAAAATTAAATTCAAAAAGTAATTTACACATAATACATATACATGCATGCTTTTAAATTAATCAAGTAGGAAAATCAAGGCATCAAGATTTATACCAAGCACGCTCCAACATTAATGATAACAATACTCCCTTCGGTCACCTCTTATTTCACCCGGTCTCTTTCTTCGATATTTTAAATAATAATAAAAATAGTAACAACACTCCAGTAATGCTCCCAGATTTAATCACTGAATTACCATAATCATAGGCAATCACTCTCAATCAATTTGATAATCTCTGAAAATTTCGTCAGCATCTTCTCTATAATACGAAGTCTGCCATGATAAAATATCTCACGTTTCAGTAACATCAGCCTACTTATTAATCTCCAAAATTTCAACCATAAAAATTTAACTCAAAGTTAATAAAATAAACACAAACTCGAGAGTACTCCTTTCGGATTAACTTATATAGAATCGACTATCTGATCAACTCAATAACATCAATTATACATATACATCTTTGAAATCACTTAGATGGGGATGAATAAGTGATGGATAGAAACTATGATGAATAATGCAGTATTAGAATAACTAATGCTATCAAGCAATACAATGAGTAAAGAAGCAATCCACACAATCTAAACAATGAATCACAAGATATATCTAGCATATGATGATTAAGACTATATAGAAGCATGCAAGATATTAGAAGAGTGAGTTGAGTAGAAAAATAGAGAGAAGGCAATCGAAAATATAAGAATATATTTCGGGATTCGAGCCACTGTTCTACGTCCCCGCTTTCACCGCAATAAAGAATTTTCACTATTCTTTGATCCTGTAATATCACAATACTACTCGTTACCGCAAGAACAACCGGACCCGCAAGTCCTCTCACTCGGTGCTGTAATACTTACAATCACGAACCCGCAAACTCATTTGAGGCCGCAACCTCTACAACTCTGGAATACAAGAAGGGGAGTGATTTCTTCTAGATGACCAAAATACTCACACTGTAATTCTATTATCAATGTGGATTTGAAGCTCAGAGATTGTGCATGTGAGTAAAGCGTATTTGGACTAAAGACGCAAAACTTGAAAATTTTGTATTTGAAATTTTGGCTCAAAGTTGATTTCTTTTAAAAATCTTTACTATAACTCTTAGAAATTATTGAACAAAATACTTCATTAATCACAGTACCCCTATTTATAAAAGGTCAAAATAGAAGAGAGAAATTCAAAATAGTCGTTACTGATTAACCCAGAAAAGAAAGATTAAAAATATAACCGTTTGGAGTTAATCAGGCTTTAACAGGCTTGTCAGTCGACCGGCTAGTCAACTTACACTGGTCATATTTCTGACTGTTGTGGATAGCGGTCGACCGGGCGGTCGACCGAATCAATAGAGAACTTTGATGTCTTACTCGATTGATCCGTCAGTCAACTGATGTTGACAAACAAAGAACATAGCCCTTACACATGCTCGAGCGGACGGTCGACTGACGTGCACAAGCTGTACTTGTGCATTTTCGTGCAAAACTAGTTGATCGTTTGGTCGACTGACAGAGCAAACAATTCTACAAGTCGGTCGACCGGATGGTCGACTGGCAAAGAGTCAAAGCTGATATAATAAAATATTTTGAAACACACTTTGATTTTTCACTAAAACATTTTGAAATCTCTTTACAAACAAGTTCATGTATATCTTTGAGACTCAAATATGTGTGATCTTAGATCAACACAAAGAAGATAGTTTTGAACTAGTTTTTGTAAATATTAAAATTCTTTTCAGATATTATTTTCAAAAATCATAAATCAAAAATACCATTTTGAAAATGATCTAAGCTATCAAAATCCTTTTCAAGAATTTAGAAACAAAAGACAATAAATCTCTTGAGTAATTCAAACCTCTAAAATTGGTTTTAACAAATTTAAATCTTACAGTGTTTAATAAAAAAATAATTTCTTCTCAATTGTTTGAATCTTGTAACTCTCTTGATCTCTTGAACTTTTGACTCCAATCTTAAGTTCTATGTATGTTCTTAATGCTTGAGCTCTTGATCAGTTTGTTGTAAGTTTCAAAACTTGTGAGTCTTTTAGAGAAGCTAAATCCTAACCAAAATACTCTTTAAAAATCTGTAACTTAAATAAACAAAAAATCATTAGTACTACTAATTTCATGAGATTATCATCATGAAAACTAGGGTGAAGTGCCTTTGGGCAAACAACCTCCCCCTTTTAATAATAACAAAACTCATGGAGTTATTTAAAATAAACATGGAAGAGACTTCTAGCGAAGCTCCCCTAAGCACATGCATATATGAAATAGGACATTTAAGCTCAATGCAACAAGTAAAGCATATGGATGTGATTGTTATCATGTAAGCTCCATGCATAACATTTATGCATACAAGGATATTGAAATAGACATTAGTATGCACAAATGGTTTCCTCCGACTTCCATTCCTCCAAACAAAAAGGCAATGGCTGATCACAATTGAAATCAAATATAAAAATACAAACCAACCATTAAATGAAACAATCTCAACCGTCAATGGATTAGCACAAAACAAACTAGAACGTGTGACAAACATATAAGAAGATGTAACAATGTATTAAACATCTCATGAATTAAAACCATAAGTTATATCACAAAAACCATATCACAAACCATAAATTATATCCACAGTACAACCAGTCGGCAAATTAATGGTAAAAAAATTTGCAAGTGGAATGCATGAATCCTGATTATACAATCCAACTATAAGTGCAGAGTTATCTGTTTCTTTTTATCGTCCTTTCCTTGATTCTTGAATCTCTTTCTTTTTTCACTATTCCGGTTTTCGTAGTATTTTATACCAACTTAATATATGAGTATACTAGTGAGGTAGCACCAAGAAAGATGTGGTTCTCGCTTACCATATTCTGGTATTCTTTTATTCTAGTGCATCGTGTTATCTTATACCAGACAGTTCTTCGGTTTCGCAGTCTAATTCATATGTATAGACGCACCATGAGATCAGTACAGGGAGTTGGGTAGTCATCACTTATATAATCAGATGGACTGTATCACTGCATGGGGAGTATCGATATGAAATAGTCTTCCAGGTTCAAAACTTCTGTTAAACAGAGTTATGGTATTTTCTATTTTATTCCAGTAACGATCATAATCTCTTCTATCGACTTCATTGAGTTCAGCCACAACGTCCAATAGTCTTTATGGAATTGATGAGCCTCGAACCTCGTTGGCCTCGCCGAATAAGAGTTGTATACTAGCCACGCGAGCTCAGCCAGGCGTGGGCTTTGCTGCACCCTGGCACTTAGCATTTAGCGATGTGTTACATGCTGACTTCGTCACATGAGCTTCGCCAAGTGCGAACCTTGGAGAGCATTAGTTTCGCCGCACCCTACTGCTTAGCGTCTGACGATGTGTTATGCAATGGCTCCACCTGATCCTTACTTGGCTTATGGCTAGTCACGTCACAGTTTAGTACTCCAGCCTCGTTCCCTGAGTTTCTTCTGCCTAACATATTTTTATGGATTTAACAAACCGGTTTTCTCCCTGTATATTGAACACTTATCATGATCTTTATTAACGATCTAGTCGGCCAACCTTGCAGAGTCAGAGTATTCTCACGATACTTAATTTACAGTCGGGTTATCCTTCTAAGAGTAGTTCTTATAAATTCTAGGTTATATAGTTCAGAGTAATCGATACCCAATATCCATAACTCGTTATTATCGGTTGTTCTTCATTTGTATATCCATGATCACTTCTATCGAGTTTCTCTATTTACGATATTATGGTCTTCTTATAAAGTGGCAGAAACAGGCCGAACATATAGTAGTTCATTATAGACTCTTTATCAAGAAAGCTTTATGATCAGCAAAGTATGCATGCATTATGAACAGGTATCGTATTCTTGGGTCACGCTATTTCAGAAAGAAGTTATCTCTGTTGCTTCTTGCAGAATTCGGGCAGTGGAAGTTGGTCAGTTTTGAAGTCAGCTTATTTTATATTATTCAGAACAGGTTAGTGTGCAGAAGTTCTAGCAGATAGTTCTATGAGAGAGATAGTTCGACTATACAGTATCTCGGTTTTTTTTGTGTTAGATAGAGACATTAGATTCAATTGCGGTTCTGTTGAAGTCTTCGGAAAAGTTAGGGTCTCTCTTTCTATTTGGCTTATCACTTTCGGTCTATCCGGGCATCCCAACTAGACCATTCAGATTTCTTTTTATCTTCATCAGGCATAATTTTCTTATTGTCAGTTAACAAATCTGCATTGATGTAATACCGTCTGAAGTTTTATACGGCAGAAAGTGCAGAAGACGTCTAGGCCCAGAGTTATTGATCAGTTGGTTGTGAGTATTACTCTTAGTTATTCATATTTTAATTCGTATAATCCTCATTTCTATCTTTCCTGTGTTCATCTTCCCCTTATCGAAATATCGAGGATAAAATTTTTGTAAGGTGGGTAGAATGTAGCACCTCGTTACCGGAATACGTACTTAGATAGTATTCTGATTTTCTGATCATATTCTTTTGATTTTTCACTCATATTTAATTTTATTTATGATTATTTATGTCATCGTTTGTATTTGGATCCAAATTCCTGGATTCAGAATCAACCCGAGTTTGAGCCAGGGACCCGATCTAGTGTATTGATTGATTTAATCTTTCTGATAATCAGATATGACCAGTTTTAGTTTCAAACATCATTTTCTAATATTTTATATTTTTCACAATTTTCTGAATTAAATTGCAAAATCTTCAAAATCGATATCAGCCGGTGTTGCCGATCGATTCTCAGATTTTTAATTTACAACTAAAGTTGAATTCTAGAAACTGTTTTCATATTATCTCTTAGAATTGCATTTCTACCTAAACACATTTTTAGAGATTTTTCTGAATTTATCAAAATTCGGCCGGATTTGGTGTCGACCGGTATCACTAGTAGATTCCAGGATTTTTAATTTGAAAATGTGATTGAATTTTTGAAATCTGATTTCACTATATACCTTAATATAATATTTATTCTTTTTGTGAAGTCTGGAGATCATTCCGAGTTACTTTATTTTCAAAGCTTTTCTGGTGTTTTCGGTATTTTCCTAGAATCTAGAGTTTTACCCGGATATTTTTCTTTTCCTTTTTCTCTGTTCTAAATTTTTTACTCCACTCATTCTTTTCTTCTTTCTTTTATTTTTCTTTCCTTCTTCTTTTCCCTATTTTTCCACTGCACAAAATTTCCCAAAATATCTTCTCCTCCCCTATTTACTCTATCTCCTCTACTGAACGCGACCTCAACCATGCCAGACGCGAGACTGGCCCAAACGCGGGGTTTATTCTCCGTTGGACACGAGGATCATTCCCTCCTTTCTCTCTCTCACTTTGAATACCCCTCTAAATCAATCTCAATCACTTAGATCACTCTACTCATTCTCTCTCCTCTTCCAAACGGGGCTCTCTGTTTTCCATCAACGCGGACGTCATCCCCGTGTCTGAGCTCGTTTAGACTAGAGGTGGGTCTGGTTTGGTTGAGATGCAAGTCTAAGTAATTTTTCAGCTCTCTTTCTATACATACATACATACATATATATGTATATATGTACATACATACATATATATATATATATGTACATACATATAGACCCACACACACACACATGTATGTATGTGTGTGTGTGTGTGTGTGTGTATGTATGTATGTACCTATATATGCACATGCCCATCTCTCTCCCCTCTTTCATTTTTCACTTTTCCTTCTCCTTTAACCCATTGAACCTGAGCCATCACCAGCGCCTCCCCTGGCCGGCGGACCTCCGGTGAGCCACCCCACTCCGCTCAACACCCTTTCCTCCATCTCTCTTTCTACAAAACCCCACCATCACCACCAACCTCCTCCTTCTTCTGTACCAAAACAACCCACCTCTATTATCATTCTCTAACCTCTCCACCACCGCCTACACCACCGCGCCCACCACCATCCTTACCAAACTCTCCCCTCCGACGAACTCTATCATTCTATCCACTCCTTGCCTTCCGAAATCCAACTCCGGCGAACTCCATTTTCTTCAATTATACTACACTTGCACCCCAACATGCACCCTCCTCCTCCTTTTCCTTGGGCCCAAGGCGCCGGCCAGGCTGCTGGTCGTCCATGGCCTGCCAAACACCCCCTTCCCTCTTCTTTCTTCTTTTTTTTCCTTTCCTTTCTTTCTTTCTTTCTTCTTTGCTTTTTTCTTTCTTCTTTTTTTCTTTTCCTTCTTTCTCTGTTCTCTTTCTCTCGTCTCCCTTTCTCACTCAGTCCCCATCTCTCTCTAACTCAGTCCCTATCTCCCACTCTCTCTACCTTTCTCTAAGTCCCTCTTTCCCTTCTCTCTTACCGTAAGATCCCTAATTAGAAATACTGTATTTTCATTTTTCTAAAGTATTTATTTGATTTACTAATTATTTTATTAACTTAATTTAATACTTCTTCTTGAGATTATTATTATTAAATATGCAAATTATTTTTGAGATAGTAAATGATAATTTGACATTTTAGTTACCATTATGACTTGTTAGCATTTTAATTACTAACTAGTAATTTTTGCCATTAGTATGGTTATTATTATTTATTAAATTATTGGTGTACCTCATAATTTTATTTTGTTACATGTATAGGTCATAATTATTATTAGTAATAACTACTAGTTCTATTATTTCTAAATTGTTATTCTTATGATCAATATTAATTAATATTGCTACTATTCTTCTAAATTATTATTATTGATATGTATATTGTTGTTGTTATTATTATGGTTATGACTAATTACTTTTATTAGTATTTTGCTTAATTATTTTTGGTGTCATTATTGATTATTAATATTATTATAGTTTGTTTTTATTTATTATTATTTGTAGTATTCTTCTTTCCTTTGGTTCCTATACCCATTATCCTTCCAACCCATAACCCATTACACAATAAACCCAAACCCTCAATCCATTAGTCAATCCCATACCCTCAAACCCATTATCCATTAAGAACCTATACCTATTTTCTACCCAAACCCACAACCCGAAACCCATTACCAAATCCTATCTATATAATCTCTTTTCTAATCCTAAAAACAAACCCTAATCTCCATCTTCTCCAAATCCAGCCGCCTCCTTCCACTTCTTCCTCTCTGCAAACCAGCGTAGCCGGACTCCACGCAGGCAGCACTCCTCCACGGCAGCCAGGACAACCACCCCAGCCCGGACCCAAGGCAACGCAGCCTTGCTTGGTTGCTCTTCCTCCCCTTGCGCGCGCAGCAGCACCCAACAGCCGCGGCAGCAGCCTTCGGCTGCCTCATGCGCAAGCCCAGCAGGCCGAGCTACCTCCAGCGCCTCCACCAGGCCACGCACAGCCCTGATGCGCCACCAGCCCCTCTCCCATGGCCGGATCACCCTCCAATCCAGTCCTCCTTTCGCTTGCTCAGGCCAAGCAACAGCAGCCCAGAACCAGGCCGCGCACATCCCATTGCCGAGCTTCCCCCTGTTGTGACCTTCTCCCTCTTTGTGTTTTAATTATGGGTGTTTATGTTTTGATTAATGATATGTTTAGTTATTAAGAGTGGGTATTGTGCATGTAATATAGTTGCCTTTGTGACTTGCAATTGGGTGACCATGAATTATTATATGTGAGTGTGCTCCCCTTCCTCTTTCTATTTCTCTCATTATTATGTACATTTGATTAAGTTTGTATTTTAAAGTATGTATAGATGTAAGGTAGAAACCTATATGCTTGGGTGCTGTGTGCGTGAGTGAAGCATGTGTACATTTTAAATAGAATGAGGAAATATGTGTAGGTGTATTTCAGACAATAGGTATGCAGGCAGGTTTATTAGTCGACTTGCCCTTTTTATTAGTCGACTAATACCCCTATTAGTCGACTTACCTTAGTCCTCTAGTCGACTTGGTGACCATTTAGAAAAGTTATCGACTCTCTGTTTGTTGACTGCAGCTACATTAGTCGACTTGCCTTTCCTATTAGTCGACTTACACTTTGTATAGTCGAATTATCCTATTTCCTAGTCGACTAACCCAGTCCAAACCCACTACCCTAGCTGACTTGCTCCTCCCCTAGTCGACTAACTCTAGTCTGACTGCTGTTCTTAGATTCCTATGGATTGAGGACTTTACCCCTCAGTTATGATCTTGGTTATAGTTGGATGAACCTGGTTTGAGGAATAGGTATTGATTGAATTGATCGACTTGATAGATCTTAGATACATATATCTGATATGTTACTTAGTTTTGGGACCTTGATAGAAGTAAGAATTTGTGAGGACTTGGGGATCAGAGTAGAATGATAGAGCGAGAGAACTGAGCACTGATTAATGATATATTGAAACGGCAGGTTATTGTATCAGATTACTCGATATGGATTGATACTTGATGTTCATGTGACTATTGAAATTATGAGTTGGTTGTATGCACTTATAAGTGAACTATTCTAGATTGTAGTTCTTTGAGGATGTTTCCACTTTAGATATGATTTCGGTATGTGTTGACATGTTGATTTTGAGGATATATCATGTGCTTAATGTTTAGTTATTGATTACTTTAATTAATAGAGATTGAGTTATTGTGATAGTGATCTATTCTATATCAGTGATCTTATATTTCAGAGTTATCAGATGACAGTTTTCACTTTATCAGTTATTGGTGAGATTATTTGTTGGTGATCATATGATATGTTCAGAGTTTATAGTAGTTGTCAGATCTATGTGTCAATTACTAATTGTTTGTGATACTATTGTGTTAGTGGCTATATCTCCAGTATCTTATTTCAGATGTCAGATATCAGTTGTCAGTTATCAGATTATCAGCTAGTATTAACATCAGCAGTTGTTGGAGATATCAGTTACTATTACATATTAAATCACACTGATTGCTTATTAATAAAAGGCACCATAACCCGGGGAACATGGGTAATTGCCTGATGATGCATGTCGTGTATTTTGAAAGGACTTATTATGGTACCGAGTTGTGGGTTCCAAACATGGGGAACCAAGGTAGTACTGGCTACCTATTTAGTTGTCAGTTGTCAAGGCTATGCCCGGATTACGGCGCCACACTAGTTGTCTTTTCGTGTGGGGCTGTGGTCTTCAATTATTAGAGCTTTGCGGCTTGTCCTGGTTCAGCGCCAGGGGTGTTAGACCGTGGTAACGGGCATGCACGGTACTCTTCCAAAACACATGCACTACATTGGCAGGCCGTTACAATAACGATAACATTGTTTGATATGTGAGAAAACGGCTGTGGTATGGGACACAGCTAAGTACTACATTAGCTAGGTTAATAATAACCAACCAGACTAGTGACATATACTAGGTTACACATCTTGACATCAATTGTTTGTTTATAGTTGTAATAGTTGCTTTTATCTTCATTCATGTTATTATTCAGTTATCCTTTAGTTCATCTGTTTATTATGTTATTTAGTTATCTTATGACTACAGTTTATCTTGTTATTATTTTATGCACATTGTTTATATGCACGCGTTCTCCTCTTTACACACACACTCACCAGGACGCTTTCTGACGACCCTGGATTTGTACGTCCAGATATTGGACGCTTTGTTTCTATTGTTCAGGTGTTCGTTGGGACCATACGCTTTGCGAAGAGTTGGAGCTTCTCCCTATTCGATTCTGGTATTCTTATCTTTCTTGCCTTCATATTATTTCTTGATTCTTATTATATCAGATTCAGTTGCTATTCTAATCTTTATTTATATGATATCTTGCGTGGATGCTTATATGCGATATTGCAGTAATCATGATTTAATATAGTTTCGATTTATACCTTGTTTCGGGTTATTTAAGGCTTAGCGCGTATACGTGAAGGATTTTCCTTGCGTATATGCGTCGCCGACTAGTGTCGCGTCTCCGTTCTGGCGTATTTTGGGAAGCGGGGCAGGTCCTTGCGTATATATATTTTTGTGTTGATATTAATACTTTATGCAGGTACCTATGCAGCCTCCGGGCTTAACCACTTCGTGGTTCTATGCTATAACCTTCGGGTTTAACCTCTATAAGGTTTTTAAAGTCCTCTGCACTTTCTATATACTACGCCTGGTGGGCGGACCTAGCGTCAGCACTTTACAGCTAACTCCATTCGAGCGTAGTTACCCTGTGAGCACGGCTGCGCCGTGAACGGTAGTATGGCGTTCATACGCATGCTGTGACACGTGCATTTAGCTGTGCTGCAAGCGGTAACCACGCCAAGCGTGATAGCATCTAGTGTTGTACGTTACCTTCGCTTCATCTTGTTTAGCTTCGCTTGGATGATCGCTTACTTGTTTACTCGCTTGCCTATTCAATAGCTCGATTAATTCTTTTATTGATAGTTGTGTAGAGTTTGAAATATGTACTTATACTGCTTTTCAAAACTGTGTTATTTTCCTGTATTCGTATTGATCTCCGATATCGGTACTATTTTTCTGTATTTGTATCGATCCTTTGTAACAGTACCATTTTCTGTAATCGTACCGACTCCTATATCGGTGCTGTTTTCCTATATTGTGATATACTATAGTGATATCTACTTTGCTTATTACTAGGCATGTTATCACCTGACATCTGACTCCTGCATGTTATCACCTGACACATGTTTGATATCACTTATCACCTGCCACCTGATACGTGACTGCTTGCCTTGTGATTATCATATTTTGGGAACCCTGTCTTGATATCCTGTATTATTACAGTGACATGTATTTCTATTTCTTATGTACTCCTGAGCCTATCTTGTTCCTGCCATTCCCAAAATATGACAATTACATAATAATAACTATAAAAAGAACAACTTACATCGGGTAAGGAAAAAACTGATGGACTTCAAGTGGTGAATATATTTATAGTGGTAAAACTTTCGGTTCCACCTGAGGGCCTCCAGGTGTTCCGAGGGGAGCGCTGACTCCCTACCTCCTGTTACATTCCTGAATGAGCATAATATAAGATTCACTTTCTGTTTGCCTAGCGGCATGTTCCGGGTCAGCACCGAAACATCCTGGGCCGTGGTCCCGAATATGTACGGGACTCATTGTAAACATAACACATTGGTTTTATCATCAGTTTCTAATAACAATCTCAACTTACGCATATATGAATGTATGTGTGTTGGGACGCTAGGACACATACCTAGATATACGGGTCGGATGAGTAATAATAATAAAGTGCTAATTAATAATTCGCTGTGTTATTTTGCAATTCGGGTCGTATACATTCAGATTATGATAACATCAGATATACGGTATATAGATAAGGGTTTCCTTCTTTGGATTATTTCTTCAACTTGTACCGCTGATTTTGCCGTATTTGCTTTCATCGGGATTTAATTCAAATTTTTGGTTTTTTATTATTATATTATATATTCTTGATTTTACCACTTGCGTACTACTCTACTGATCGCATGTTGTTACCATATTGTACACAGCCTGTTTTTTGTTCGACATTGCCCTTTTACTACTGTACTTAACCTCCTAACTTGCTTACTCTTGATTTTATATGGATACTGTAGTTATCATATAATTAATTCTTCCTGATAATTCATACTGTTCTCTTAAGCGATTATTGTGGACAGCTCAGGTTGTGCGTACTCAGTCGACGGAGACATGAGGAATATGGTGTTTAGATGATGGTTTCCTTGTTTGGGTTATTTCTTTAACGTATCAATCTCATGGATTCATCTACTAAGCCCGTACAACTGATTTTGTCACATCTTTTTATCTCATTACTTGATGCCTCTTTCATGTTCGGGTGAATATGTTCATAACACGATATTCAATGCATGCTTTTAATTCAAATTTATCGATGCACATATGCATGTTCCTGCGTGCCACTTGGCATTCATCACACCACTCGTTGGGCAGTTTCTGACTCCCCTGGACCTGCATGTTCAGATCATGGAGCTTGGACCTTGGTGGACTTCCTGGTGATCTAAGTGACACGGCGACAGCGTCGCAGATCAGGGGTAGACCAGTCCGTGGCCCTATCCTCCCAGGCCCATTGCTTATCTCTCGAGTTTTCCTTTTGTAACTCGTGAGCGCTTTTTGTACTGTTCATATTTATATATCTCCTTGTATTCTTGCATTGCGCCTAACGATGATGTAATATTCAAGTAATATTGGGTCACATCCTTTGATAACTTTATAATTGTACTCATATGTTGGAATATATAATGCACCACGTACTTTCGCACTTTGATTCTTGTCTATATTAAAAAAAATAGCCGTTTCTGCCAAACTGGCAGACTGGTGGTCGACCAGCAGATTCAAAAAATCTGACCGTTAGCCTCCGGTCGACCGTGACAAATTGAGGCTAACCTGATTACAGTCGGTCCACCGCCCGATCCACCGCAACAGGGACCGGTCAACCCCGGTCGACCGGAACGTGCACAACGTGCACACCCCCAATTGCCAGAACTCCGGTCGACCGTTCGGTCGACTGTTCTGGCCTGTAATAGGCACGGTCGATCGCCCGGTCGACCAACCATGGTCAAAACAGAAAACCAGCCTAAAATACATTTTAAAATTTTGTTATGTTTTGAAAAGATTTTGTAAGGTTTTTGAAATATAGAAAACTAAATATACTGATTATAAAACAAAGTATATTTTATAAAGGTTTGATAATCAAAAGCTAAAAACATTTTTTGAAAAACGTGCAATTTATGTGTGTGTGTGTTTTTGAGCTTCAAACATATATACTAATTTTTAACAAAAAAAATCTACAAGTAGGCTCTCTGAAAGTTGATGTTGAGCAGTGATTGAGCTAGAGCCTAATATCTCATGCTTGAGAATTGAGCCATCAATACGTGTACCAAGCTGAAATTCATTATTGAACTTTTATTAGTACCAAATAGCTTTTATATGGTTTGTTATCATCAAAACACATAACCCGGGGATTGTAACCTTTGGGTCAACAATCTCTCCCTTTTTGATGATGACTAAACATATAAGCTATAAAACAAAATATAGGAAGAAGATAAAAGCTCCCCCTCAAATGATGCTCTATTATTAAGTACAAAACATGAAACATATATGAAGATGAACATCAAAACATGAAAACATATATGAGATAAATATCAAAACAAACCCATACTTCTATATTTCTTCCCCTTTTTGTCATACATCAAAAAGGATAAACAACCATGAAAACTCATCAATCAATAATACAAAAATTTAGTTCACCACATATAAAAGAAAATCTGTTAAAATCAAGTGGTTTAGTAAAAATATCTGTAAGTTGAAACTCAGTAGAAACATAATCAATTTCAATATCACCTTTCTCATAATGATCACTAAGAAAGTGATATCGAATCTCTATGTGCTTAGTTTTACTATGTTGATTTGCATTTTTAGTCATATGAATAGTACTAATATTATCACAAAATATTTTAACATGGTCAAAATACAAATCATAATCAAGGAGAGTATGTTTCATCCAAAGGACTTGTGCACAACAAGTCCTAGCAGCAAATACTCCGCCTCGACGGTTAAGAGGGCTACAGAATTTTATTTTTTAGAAGACTATGAAACAAGACAATTCTTAGAAACTGACATATTCCACTTGTACTCTTCCTATCCACTCTACAACCTGCATAGTCAGCATCTGAAAAACTCGTCATTGAAAATTGTCCGGTCTTCAGATACCATAGACCTATTCCAATAGTGCCCTTAAGGTATCGAATAATGTGTTTTACCGCAATCAAGTGGGACTCTTTAGGACAAGATTGGAATCGAGCACAAAGACATACACTAAACATGATATCTGACCTACTAGCCATTAAATACAACAAACTACCAATCATGCTTCTATAAAATTTTATGTCTACACTTTTACCTTGTTTATCCTTGTCAAGTTTGGTTGTGGTAGCTATGGGAGTTTTGCTAGTCTTTGTCCCTTCAAGTCTGAATTTTTTGATGAGTTCTTTGTGTACTTGACTTGACTTATAAAGATCACATCACTCCTTTACTTGATTTGGAGTCCAAGAAAGTAGTTTAGCTCTCCCATCATAGACATTTCAAACTCATTGCGCAAACATGATTCAAACTCTTTGCAAAGTATTTCATTAGTAGATCCAAAAATTATATCATCAATATAAATTTGAACAATGAGAATGTCACTATCAACATGCTTAGTAAACAAAGTAGTATCTACTTTACCTTTAACAAAACCATTTGAAAGAAGAAAAGTTGAAAGTCTTTCATACCAAGCTCCAAGAGCTTGTTTTAAACCATACAAAGCTTTATCTACTTTGAAATAAAATTTGAATGTATAAAATCAACAAACCTGGGAGGTTGTTCAACATATACTTCTTCTTCAATAAAACCATTTAAAAATACGCTTTTGACATCTATATGAAAAAGTTTGAAATTTTTATAAGAAGCAAAAGTAAGTGCGATCCGTATAGCTTCAAGCCGTGCTACGGGTGCAAAGGTTTCCTCAAAATCGATTCCTTCAATTTGGGTGTAATCTTGGGCCACTAATCTTGCTTTATTCCTAACAACATTTCCTGATTCATTCAACTTGTTCCTAAAAATCTATTTAGTACCAATTGTTGGTCTATCACGGGGTCTAGGAACGAGATGCCAAACTTGGTTGCGCTCAAACTGATTGAGCTCTTCTTGCATTGCAAGCAACCAATATGAGTCCCCCTCGGCTTCGAGAGTGTTTCTGGGTCAATATGGGAAATGAAAGCATAATGATCACACAAATCATGTAGTTTGGAGCGAGTAGATACCCCTTTTATACATCACCTATGATGAGATCTTTGGGATGACTTGTAGCATATCTCCAATCTTTTGAAAGTGGTTGAGATGGCTCCACTTCATCCTCTTAAACTTCACTATTAAATTTTTGCTTGTCTTCTTGGGTGGGTGAGTCCTCCAAGGATACTTTCTCCATATCTTCACCTAAAGTGCCAGTCTCTACAACATTCTTAACAAAAGCTTCAGATTCTTCAAACTTAACATGCATTGATTGTTCAATTGTAAGAGAAGATTTATTGAATACTCTATAAGCTTTGCTAGTATTAGAATCACAATAAAAATAGCTTCAAAAGCCTTAGCATTAATTTACCCAAGTTATCTTTGGTATTCAAAACAAAATATTTGCATCCAAAAACTCTAAAATATGAAACATTGAGTTTTCATGAATAATAGATTTCAAAAGAAGTTTTAGAAGAATTTTTACAAAAATAAATTCTGTTCGATATATAGCATGCGGTGTTTACGGCCTCGGCCCATAAGCATTGAGGGAGCCCGTATTCACTAATCATAGTCCTAGCCATTTCTTGAAGAGTACGATTCTTCCTTTCAACGACTCCATTTTGTTGTGGAGTTCTAGGACAAGACAACTCATGCTTAATTCTATTTTCTACGCAATAAGTGATGAAGGATTGATTGATAAACTCACTACCTCTATCACTTATTATGCGCAAAATCGAAAAACCTTTTTTTATTTTCAACCCTTTTTCGAAAAACATTAAAATGCGAAAAAACTTGATCTTTATGTTCCAAAAAGAAAATCCATGCAAAACGGGAAAAATCATCAACTAAAACAAAAACATAGCGATTTCTATTTAAACTTTTAGTTTTAGTAGGACCAAGCAAATCTATGTGGATCAATTCTAATGGCCTAGGTGTCATGATATCCTTGATTGGATTGAAAGAGGACTTGGTTTATTTTTCAAGTTGGCACGCACCACAAATGCGGTCCTTTTCAAACTTCAAGTAAGGAATACCCTTCACTGATTCCTTAAAATTGATTCTAGAAAAATGGTCAAAAGATACATGACCTAGTCTTCTATGCCATAACCATGAATCCTCATCAAAAGCATTTAAACATTTAGCTTTGCAATCTAGATTTAACACATCAATAATATATACATTATTTTCACGAAATCCGGAAAGAATGCAATCATTAGTTTTACAATCAAAAATGTTACAAGAAGAATCATCAAAAATAACCTTGAAATCACGATCACATAGTTGACTAATACTAAGTAGATTATGTTTAAGACCATCAACTAAAATAATATTTTCAATTAAGGGAGATGTACCAATCTTGATGTTATCTATACTGATAATCTTGCCCTTGGAATCATCTCCGAAGGTGACGGTGCCACCTTCATCGTACCTTGATAGGGTTGCAAAATTGTTAATGTCCTACGTCATGTGCCTTGAGCAACCGCTATCAAGATACCATCGCTCCCTACGTCTTGGAGCCTTGGTGTGTACCTGCATCAAATAATAGAGTTGTTGACTTTGGTACCCATATTTGCCTGGGTCCTATGACGTTAGTACTTCGAACCCAAATATGATTATTAGTACCATATATACGATCATAACAAAATTTAGCTAGATGACCATTTCGACCACAATAAGTACATTTATAAATTCTATCATACATGAAAGCATGATGTGCATGAGCATATTTGGTGTGTGATTTAGAAGTGTGAGCATGTGTAGTATGAATGTGTTTCTTTGAAGCATTTTTCTTGGAAACATGTCTTCTAATTTAGCTTTATTAAACTCACATTTCTTTAAAACACTTTCCAAATTGTTGATTTTAGTTTTTAAGATAAAAATTTTATTTTCATCGATCTTAGGAAACTTAGCTTTACATTAAACCTTGTATGCATCAAAATCCTTTTGTGTTGATAAAAGAGTAGATGACAAATCATCTTTTTCTTTAGAAAGAGTAATAACTTTATTTTGAAGAACTTTATTTTCCTTTTTGCATATTTTGAAAATTTTTCTTTAAAGAATCATAATTATCTGAAAGTTCTACAAATGCATTTACTATAATATCTTTAGTTAATTCACAATCATCAATAGATGGTGCAGAATTTAGCTTGGGTGTGTTTGTCATAAAACACATGTTTAATGTGTCCACCTCTTCTTCGGATTCACTTTCTTAATCCCATGTGGCTTTGAGAGCTTTCTTCAAGAATGACTTCTTTTGCTTGATTGAAGAAGATAGCTTGTTTCTGAAATCTGGGCATTTGGCCATGATGTGTCCGGGTTTCCAATGTGTCCGGGTTTCTAATAGTTGAAGCAGATGATTTTTTTATCCTCCATTCCTTGCCATCATCTCTTATGGTTGTACTTTGTTTTGTTGTATGTTCTTCTTACATTTCTTACGAGGAGAGATAGTTCTTCATCATCATCTTCTTCTTCTTCATTATCGGAGATGGCGGGAGTAGTCTTGCGAACGATAGTCTTCTTCTTTTGTGGCGCCATTTCTTCTCTTGCATTTCTCTCCATCTCATGAGTCTTAAGGTTGCTGATAAGACCAATGAGCTTCATCTCATCTTTATCATTCAACTCCTTCAATGAAGTAGCTTTGACTTCCCAAGACGGTGGAAGTGCACGAATGACCTCCCGGATCTTTTGATCATTATTGATTTCATCACCTAAAAGGAAAGACCATTAGTTATTTTAGTAAACTTCGTAATCATATCATCAAAGATTCATTTTCATGCATTTTGAAGTTTTCATATTGAGAACGCAAGAGATCAATTTTAGCTCTTTTGACTTGTGATGTCCCCTCATGAGTGACCAATAAGTGTTGTCAAATCTCATAGGTGGATTTGCAATGAATGACCCTTATAGTGTCATCCTCATTCAAGGCTAGAAATAAGACATTTTGAGCCTTTGAATTAGCCTCATATTCCTTGGTGGTAATATCAGACCAAGTGTTATCATCACCGGTGGGTGCACCATAGGGTTTGGTCACCGCCTTTTGTCACCCGACTTCCTAGGGATTGCAAAAATACGGTCATCCTAACTTTCCATATAGGAAAGTTAAGGTCATCAAACTTGGGAGGGGTCCTAATACTGTCGGCCATTTTTACTAGTAGATGAATGAAGAAATTAATAGAATGATTAGCAATTAGGATCTCTCTAAGGATGTTAAGCCAAAACTAGAGACCTTACTCTGATACCAATTGAAATTACACCTAGGGGGTGAATAGGTGTAAGACTAATCAATACAATATTCAATGCAAAATAAAAATAAGATGATGCAAACGATCACTCAAAATAAGATTAGAAGCCGTATACCCCGTGAAGGGTTCTGAACTTCTTCCTCGTGATTCCTCTAGATAAGGGTTTGAGGTACTCAATGCAATCTTATTATAATGAGTATAGATCGACAATGAATGAATGAATATAAAGTAGATAAGTGAGACAAGAAATCAATCACAAATAAAGAGATTTGTTTCGAGATTTGAGCCACCGCTCTACGTCCCCGCCTTCATCATCGTGAAGGATTTCAATCCACTAGAACTTTCTACCAAAGAATTATAACCACTATGGAGTGCACAACTCCCCAACACACTCCTCTAATCCAGAGGTAGCGTAGCAACAATACAATAAGCACTGGGTGATCAAACGACCACAAACTCTCTCTTGAAAATACTTCTTTATAAACCCTAGAGAATAATATACAAGATTAAAGCTCAAGGTTTTGTAAGTGAAATTTAAAAATAGAAGAGAGATTTTAAGAACCAAAACTTGAGGAAGTCTGTTGAAAATAATAGCATAAAACTGAAAACAAAGGGCTCTTTCACTTGAAATCCCAAAACTTTGATTTTTGAATTTTTTTGTTGTGTTAAACTCAACCCTAATGACCCCTTTATATAGGGTTTTAGAAGAGCAAACATAGAATAGTTTTACTAGAATAAAAGAGGTAGAAATTGACCCGCTAATACAGCTTACCACATTTTTTTTAATAATTTAAACATGTTTTAAAATAGTCTATTAAAAAAATAGTCGTTTCTGCCAAACTGGCAGACTGCCGGTCAACCGGCCGGTCGACCGGCAGATTCAAAACATCTGACTGTTAGCCCTCCGGTCGACCGTGACAAACCAAGGCTAACCTGATCACAGTTGGTCGACCGCCCCGGTCGACCGCAACGGCAACCGGTCGACCGCCCGGTTTTCTGGGAACATACACAACGTGCACACCCCCAATTGCCAGAACTCCGGTCGACCGTGCGGTCGACCGTTCTGGCCTGTAATAGGCATGGTCGACCGACCTTGGTCAAAACAGAAAACCAGCCTAAAATACATTTTGAAAATATGTTATGTTTTGAAAAGATTTTTGTAAGGTTTTGAAATATAGAAAACTAGGTATACTGATTATAAAATAAAGTATATTTTATAAAGGTTTGATAATCAAAAGTTAAAATATTCTTTTAAAAAACGTGCAATTTATGTGTGTGTGTTTTTGAGCTTCAAACAAATATACTAATTTTTAACAAAAAAATTTATAAGATGAGTCTACAAGCAGGCGTCTCTGAAACTTGATGTTGAGCAGTGATTGAGCTAGAGCCTAATATCCCGTGCTTGAGAATTGAGCCATTAATACCTGTACCAACCTGAAATTCATTCTTGAACGTCTATTAGTACCAAATAGCTTTTATATAGTTTATTATCATCAAAACACATAACCCGGGGATTGTAACCTTTGGGCAAACAACTCACTCATATACATATCCATTATAACAATCAATATTATTTCTGAACCAACGATCTAATTAATCTCTAGGCATATACTTTCCTATGCCTAACCCAAGCTCTACTCCAAATTTTTAAGTTTAGCTCTGATACCAACTATAAAGGTCCTAGTGTTTAATTACCTCAATATCTATAATTATCAACCTTATCACTCTTTATTCAGATACTTCTTAAAAATTCGGCAGCACCTCTCTGAATATAGACTTCATCTCAATATAATAAATTAGATTTCAGTTAATACCGGCTTACTTATCAATTTCATATTTCATCATATAGTTCATCTCAAAGTCAATCAAATAAACATATACACAAGTGCTTCCCTTGATATAATATTCTAACACAAAACCATTTATGAGTTCTACTCAATATACAAACTGCAATCGTCTATATTTATCTCCATTTATCAAAGTGTATCACTATTTACTGCTACTAGCACTGACTCACAAATTTTAATAAATTAGAATTTACAAATTGAATCACATTCTATAATAAATACATGCATTATCTCAGGAGAACATCCTTGCAGCTCTAAGTCGGACCTTCGCCGTGCTGTGACATAAAAACATCAATTTGTGGTGCGGTGAGCTCAACAGCTCAGTAAGTAAATCAGTCAAATTAGAGTTTGTATCATAGTACCATCATAATTCAAGTATGATGCAGTTGAACAAATTTCAAGATTCAGTTTCAATTATCTACCTACTTATGGTTGATACTGCGGCTTAATGGATCATAAATTCTTTCTATTATCGATACTTGTTATATGCATTGTTCTGGGTACGCATAACCAATTTCATTAATATATAATATCATGTGTTATACAATACTTGACCTAATCGTCTATCTCTTATTATCACTTCTCCTATATTCAGTTTGTAACATATTCGTATTTCACATATAACTCACGATCACAACACAACTCTTGAAGTGTATAATCTTACTCACTAGATTAGTTTACAATTCATTATTGTTTTCCCTAATATACATATGACATCAGACACTACTCAGGATAATTTTCAAATATAACTGTATGTTCATACATGAAGAATTACAAAATAATCACATCCATATACTGGGTGTCACAACAATTTATTACCAGATGTCATAAATAACCACACCTATATACCGAATGTCATAAATAACCACACTCATATACCGGATGGTATAAATAATCACATCCATATACCGGATGTCACAAACATACCTTCATGTTTACTTCAATAAAATAATAGCAATACTCCCTTTCGATCACCTCCGATTCAATCCAGTCCCTTCCTTCGATACAATAATTAACAACAATACTCCCCTTCGATCACCTCCGGTTCAACCCGGTCCCTTTCTCCGATATAATAAATAACAACAATACTCCCCTTCGATCACCTCTGGTTCAACCCGGTTCCTTCCTCCGGTACAATAAATAATAACAACACTCTCTTTCGATCACCTCTGATTCAACCCGGTCCCTTCCTCCAATATAATAATTAATATCATGCAATAAATGACATGCATGCGTACATTTAAATATCAGTTTGCATAAACAATTACTACATACACAGTTATCACATACATACTTACGCACATTTCTTATCACAAAAGCATTCACATTCGTACCGATATGTCACACAATCAAGTCATACGATTCTATTTCTCAGTTCATTATAGTAGTTTTAAGAAATTCTTATAGTATCTAAAAGACACTAAGCACACATGATGCATAAGCTTAATAGTCTTAGTATTTTACCGGTCACGTTCTGATTCATGCTATCAGTGTTCAATCTTTCTAATCGTATTACTTATTCACCTCCTGTGATCATTCATCCTGTTAAGAACATGATTATGCTCAATCAATCACATGATTAAACACCCAAGTGAGAACTTTTACTCACGGATTGGTTTGCCGATCTTTCTGAATAATAAAAAAAAACTTTCACTTTCTTTTCACTAATAATATACCAGTTATGAAATCTGAATTAGCATTTACCTTAACTATCACCAGGTCTCCTAACAATATGAACTGTATCATTAAACTTGATAGGGATTATAGGTTCATCGATTATTATGATTAATCTCACTTTTGTTTGGGTTTATCGGATCAGACGGTTACTCACAAATGTCTCAGTTCACCTCTACCCTATTTTACTATATAAACTATGAGCTTTTTTCATTATTTCTTCTTTTATTTCTATCACTTTGGGCACACACACTCTGTGTCCCAATTTCAGTATGTCATCTTCAATTTTAACTCCTTGAGTTTCCTTCTTGCACCTATTATATATATATATATATATATATATATATATATATATATATATATTATATATATATATATATATATATATATATATAATATATATACGGGTCTGTTTGTTTCCCCGCAAAAGGCCGCAAAATCGTAAGTCGTAAAACCTCTTTTCCATTTTTCGCTGTTTGTTTTGCTGCAAAATAACTTGCAAAATACAACTCTCATTTCCCACTTGCAGGTGCTACAGTTATATTTGTGGTCATGTAAATCTCACTTTTACACTCACATTTTTTCACTTGCAATTGCTACAGTTAATTTTGTGGTCATATAAATTCCACTTGTAGTACACTTGCAGTCTCGAAGCAATTACTTGATAATCAATATATAATTTAATATTATTAAATATTTAATATTTTAATATTTTTAATAGTGTTTTAATTTCTTATCTAATTATTTTATATTTGTATTTTTAGTTTTTTATTATTTTTAATATTGTTTTAATATTTAATATTTAATTATTTTAATTTAATATTTTTATTTAATATTGTTATTTAATACTTTATTATTTTATTAATATTTAACACAATTTTCTTAATATTTTATTTAGATTTATATTTTTTTTATATAACAATAATATGCTTTAATATAAAATTATTATATATTTAATTTATTTATTTCTTAATATATAATTACTTTATTAATATTATAATATATTTTAAAATTATATTAATATTTTATTATGTTAGTATTGTAATAATTCATTATAACAGTATCATAATAATATTTTATTATTATATTTATAATTATTTTACTTTGTTCATTTTATATTTTTATAATATTACAATATTATTATAATGAAATTTAATATTATAATAATCTGAAGTATTTTATAATATTTTAATCCTATAACTATATTTTATTATTTTTCTTATGATTTTTTTAATATTTATGTTTTATTAGTATCCTTAAAATTTTATTAATTTTCTTTATATTTTATTAAAATTTTATAATTATTTATTTAGTTATATTTTAGTAATATTTTACTTAATTTTACTAATATTTTATAATATTATTGTTATAATTAAAATATTAAATTATTAATATTTTATCTCAAATTTATTAGTACAATTTAATTTTCAATAGTATATTTAATTTAATAGTATTTATAATATTTAAATCACTGCTACAGTTAATTTTGTGGCAAACTTTTCCACTTACACTTTTAAGTTACCAACCAAACACCGTAAAACACATATACTTTCTCATTTACACTTTCACTTTACTAACCAAACACCGTAAACCACAATATATTTTTCTATTTACAATTTCACTTTACCAACCAAACACTGTAAAACACATATATTTTATCTGCTACAGTTCACTTTTTCCATTCTCATTTTACGACTTGCGACTTGCGATATTTTGTGGCAAAACAAACAGGACCTAAGTATACTCAATAAATCATAACTCTCGAGAACACAGTTTTCCTTATTGTAATTAAGTGATGTTTTTATTTCGTTTACCTGGTTCAGTCCCAGGGTTAGTTCTGTATTCTATCAACACTAGTCTTAGCAGTACTAACTTCTATAAAGCATATTCTATTATTACTTATTTCCATTTATTAGTTCCAAATCACACAGAAACATCCGTTATCACGAAATCAGTTATCATTAACATTGCCATCGGTTTCATAATTGTCGGTTTCATACATATCGGATTCTACTATTACTGGTTATATAGTTAATAATTCACAATTTTCTTTATTTCAGTCAATTACTAGTCAGATCATCACATGCATTCACATATGCACCCAACCCACATATACATATACGTATATGTGTGTATATATATATACTAAACTGTATATCAATCAATTATTGACTATTTAGTTTCTCAGCTCATAAGATTTCATAGTTATATTATGTTAACCCCGTATACATATCAATTACCAATACTGGTTTACTAATCACATAAATACAATACTAAATCTTTCGTCAGTATCACCATACCAAATCATCTGGGCTATTGTCTATTTAAAATTGATTATTTATAATCGATGTCACTCTAGGACATGAATCTCAAGACTTATTGAGAATTTTGATATTCTGGTTACTAAACTGTAAGGATACCTGTAAGTCTCTGATGCGCTGGGTAGTTATAAACAGGTACTGATTCAATATTGTCATTATGATTATCTTGATACGGTTTAGCTCCCTATCGGGATGAATCCCCCTACCATTATACATCACTATTTACTTAAGTTTTCAATCACAAATTACACTGCTAATAAATACTTAAGCCCACGCCAAGTGGTGATTCCTTATCCATTTATAAATCTCTCAGGTTTCCATCCTCCCACTAAAAGAACATAAAATAATGGACACTGATATGTAAATTCTTAATTCTATGAAATCACTTATGAATTGTTTTACAGAAGCAATAATAGAAACATTATTATAACCAAGCCAAGTAAATTTTGACGACGGATATATCAACATTAATTATTTAATACTCACTGGTATGATTACTAATTTCACATGAAATACTTTAACTTGATGGGTTAAAGTCTTATTAAGGTTTCACTGTTAATTACTCTAACCCGATTTTATTCTCGGGATTACTATATCAAAACTACATTAGTCAGTGACTACTGATTTTACCGATCGATAACAATTCAATTACTATTTAAGTAATTGGTTTAGTACCAGTACATATCCTCGATTTCAAATTTTCTAATACCCACCTAACGATTTTCAGGTTAATTAACTTTAATATTCATCACATACGGTTAGATGATATTAGCTGAAAATTTATACTTAGCAATTTCTATCAAAACCCAGTGTTTAATTATTCGGTTTTAAATTCTAGTAAATACTCACAAACATATACATCATGTTCAGAAACTCACAAACATACAACTCATGTGGTATTTGTCTATATTCATCCATATTAATACATTTATAAGCACTTAATGGTCATGTCTATACGAATTATAATTAGTAAAGTCACAATTTAGTATCATACCCGTATTATGTTCATACACATATATATAATAACACATCCACAATTCATTATTCGAGATATCTTATTGGATTTCGGTTACACAACACTCATTCACTTTTACAATAAATATCACAATCATCTTTTCAATAATATCTTAATTCTATTGGATCAATATTATCAATATTTTCTCAATAATAATTATTTCTAAATTGGGAAAATATGACTTGAGTTAGGACTTCAACTCACCGGCATCCGATAAATTCTTGAACATTCAATATCACATACTGATTTAAGGGATGTGTAGCTCTCGTTTTCACAATCACAACGGCTCAAGAATTATCCGAATCCGTCTTCGGATGCCAAGATATCAATCGAAAAATAAACCAATATAAAAGGTTAGATATGTAATAACTGAAAATATTCAGGGGGCTATTTTTAATTTTTCAGGACCCCAAAATAATTTATTTAATCTCACAGGGGATAAAATAAAATTTTACCTTATTTAAAGGGTTGAGTTGGGTGCATCACGGGTCGGGTTTGGATTGAACCCTAAAAACCCGCTATAGGTTTTATCTATTCAAAACAACAGCAGCAACCGATTACTGTTGCTGCTCCTCACGGCGCCCACCGCCCGGCTGGCCGCCTGCCTCGCCGGCGGTCGCCTCCATGGCGCCCTCGCCGCCGGCGGGGTCCCAAAGAGAGAGGGAGGGTGCGAGAGAGAAGAGAGAGGGGGAGAGAGAGAGAGGTGGGCGCTTGCTGCTGCTGCTCCTCGCTGCGCCCGCCGCTCGGCTGGCCGGTCGCCTCCCCGCCACAGCGCCGCTCCGGGGCCCTCGCCGCCGGCCTGAAGATGAGAGTGAGAGATAGAAAGAGAGAGAAGATGAGAGTAAGAGAGAAAGAGAGTGAACCAGGGGGAGAGATTTTATCTCTCTCCCCCCACCTACTCTCCACCTACTCTCCCACCCCATTCTTCCCATACCCCATCAATCAATTTTATTATATATATATATCTTCTTTTTCTTTCTTCATCTCCCCAAATCATTAATACTAAGTAATTTGAATTAAATATCAATACCCGGTATTTATATAAATATTTTCATGCAGTATATACATCCATGTATTTTCATATTTTTTTTATTCCGCTATTCATAATAATTTAATAAATAATATCAAAAGAATATCCGGTATATACCGATTATCGATCTCCTTACCAGTATAATCCAAAATTTTAGAAATATACAGAATAAACCATATTTATAATATTTAAGTGTTACACACACTTATATTGGTGTACAAACATAGATATCAATGTTTTCTCATATCAATTAATCTTGTATAATTTATAAAATTTTCAAATCCATCCCAGATTTTCATTAATAAATTACTGAAATTCATTTAACACAGAAATAATAATTTGATAATCATAAGAATTCTTGAAAAATATTATTAACCCAACGATAATATATTAACCCAGAGTTTAATAACTCGGGTGTTATAATATATGTGAGGGTATTTCTAACCTACGTATATACGTCGTAGTAACGTCTCTGTACTCGCGAGATCGGGGCATTACACTAATGTTATTTTATGCCGGTACCTACTTGGCCCCCTGGCCCTATTAGACCTTATGGTCTCTCTTATGCCCACTTCCTCAAAAGAAAGAGTGCGTTCAGAATGTCTGGTCTTTTCAGCCCCGCCTGGTAGGCGAGTCCAACCCTCAATGCTTTATCGCTAACTTTGTCCGAGTGTAGTTACGCCATGAGCATAGCTGTACGTTATCGTGGCTTCGCCCGCGAACGTAACTACACGGAGCGTAACAACGTCTAGCATTGTAGGCTAGTTTCGCTCCAATCTTACTTAGCGCCGCTTGATTGTGCACTTGTTAACTCGCTTACTTTATTCCTATTTTACTCAGCCTCCGGTTTCACTACTCTACTGAAAACTTAGTTACTACATGTTATATGTGTGTGTATGATACTGACACTTCTGCAGGTACCTACTCTGTCTTCGGGCCTATTAGCTCTTTGGGCTCTCACCCACTTCCTCGAAGAGGGAGTGCGTTTATACTGTCAAGTCTTTTAGCTACGCCTGGGAGGCGGACCTAGCGCTCAACTTTGCCGCTAATTCTGTTAGAGCATATTTACACCTGAGCGCGACTTTGCCACACGAAGTAGTATAGTGTTCACACGCTCGCTCAGCCATATGCATTTAGCCGTGCTTCGAGCGGTAACCAAGCCGAACGTGATGGCATTTAGTGTTGTACGTTAGCTTCACTCCAGCTTTCTTAGCTCCACTTGGATTACACTTGCTTGCATACTCGCATGTCTACTTATTAATTCAACTATTATTCTTTTTTTGATGGTTGCGTAGAGTGTAAAACCATTACTCATACTGTTTTTTCAAAACTATATTGTTTTTCTATATTCATACTGATCCCCTGTATCCGTATTATTTTTCTGTATTCGTACCGATCTCCTATATCGGTATTATTTTTCTGTATTCGTACCGATCTCCTATATCGATATTATTTTCTGTATTTGTATCGATTCCTTATATTGGTACTATTTTCTTATATCATGGTATACGATAGTGATATCTACTGTGCTTATCACTTGACATGCCATTACTTGTTACCTGACTCCTGCATGTTATCACCTGACACCGGTTTGATATTACTTATTACCTGTCACCTGATATATTACCACTTGACTTGTGATTATCATATTTCAGGAATCTTATCTTACTATCTTGTATTATATACAGTGACCTATATTTCTAGTACTTATGTACTCATGTTACTCTGTAACTCTTGAACCTGTCTTACTCCTGCTATTCTCATAATATGATAATTACATAATAATAAACTATAAAAAGACCAACCTACATCGGGTAAGGGAGAAACTAATGGATTTCAAGTGGTGAATATGTTTACAGTGGTATTAGTTATGCAACTAAAACTTTCAGATCTACCTGAGGGCCTCCAGGTGTTCCGAGGGGAGCGCTGGCTCCTACCTCATGTTATATTCCTGAATGGGCATAATATAAGACCCATCTCCTGTATGCCTTGCGGCAGGCTCCATACTCCAGCAATCTTGGGTCGTGGTCCCGGGTATGCACGGGACCTATTGTAAACATAACTCGTTAGTTTCATCATCAGTTTCTAATAACAATCTCAACTTACTCATGTATGAATGTATGTGTGTTGGGACGCGAGGGCACAAACCTAAATATATGGGTAGAATGAGTAAAATAATAATAATAATAATATGCTAATCAATAATTTGTTATGCTATTTTGCAATCCAGGTCGTATACACTCAGATTACAGTAACATGGGGCATAAGATATATAGATGAGGGTTTTTTTATTTGGATTATTCCTTCGATGTGCTAGTCTCATGAAGCTGTAAACTGAACTTGTACATCTGATTTTATTTGTATCCAGTATTATCAATTTTATCAATTTTCTATCAGTTTTATGTTGTTTTCATAGTTTAGAAGACAACTCAGGTTATATGAACTCAGGATACAGTGATGTGAAGTATACAGTATATATATGAGGGTTTTCTTGTTCGGATTATTCCTTCAACGTATTAATCTCACAGATCGGTAATTTGGCCCTGTATAACTGATTTTGTCAAATTTACTTTACTGAATATCTCATTTTCTGCTCATGTATGCCTATATTCTTGACGGTTTCGATACATGCTCTTTGACTCAGATTTATCGATACACATGTGTTCATTTGTGCATGTCACTTGGCACTCATCTCGTCACTCGTTGGGGAGTTTTGACTCCCCTAGACTTGCGTGTTCAGATCTTGGAGTTGGAAGCTCGTGGATTTTTTCGATTGCTGATCAGAGATGCGCAACAGAAGTGTGGATCATCGGCAGACCGCCCAAAATCCTTTCCTTCCATACCCCCTACTCGTCTCTCGAGTTTTCTTTTTGTAACTCATGAACGCTTTATGTACTATTCATAATTGTATACCTCTTTGTATTCTCGCTTTGTACTTATAGATGATGTAATATTCTTGTAATATTGTGTCAATTCTTTTGATAACTATATAATTGCACTCTTATGTTGGAATGTATAATGCACCACGTACTTTCATACTCTGATTCTAGCATGTACTGTTGCTTAGAGTATTTATGTGAGGGTATTTCCGAACTACCTATACACGCCGTAATAAGGTCTCCGTACCCTCGTGATCGGGGTGTTACATTAATATAGAGGGAGAGATTTACGTAAGGGAAAGGGAAATAACCAGAGAAAGTGAGGATGAGAGAAATAACCTCTCCCTCTTAAAATTTTGTGTAGAAAACTCAACACATTTTTTTCTTCCCACCATTTTCCTCCTCATTTCCCTCAACCACTCTCATGACTCATCACCCCCCCCAACTCCATCTCATCTAATCTCCTTAATTTAATCTCCCCTCTCTAATCCATCATTAATTTGAAAATTTGTATTTAATTACAATATCAAACATAAATGGGCATATTTCAAAATAAAAAAATAAAATAAAATATCCATATATATTAACATTCTCATGTTAGTTACTTAAGTGACCCCACAAACTTGGGATTAATCAAAACTCTCTTTAAAGAAAGAGAATCAACAAATTAATAAATAATTTCAGAATAATTTTCCAACAATATAAAGATTACCGATCCTCCTCATCGGTATTACACAAAATTCAGAAATCACTAATTTAATCAAGGTTTAACTAATTTGAATGTTACACGTACACGCTCATATAAGTGTACAATAATATATATATAAATATTTTAATATTTCTTTTACTAATTGATCTAGTATAATTTATAAAAATTAAATTCCACTTTGAATTTCTCCAAATGAATTACTAAAATTCATTTCACACCAAAACAATTAATTTAATTATCATATCAAAAAAATCTTATTAATCCAGGATTTAATAACTCGGGTGTTACAACCCCCTTCGATCACCTCCGATTCCACCTGGTCCCTTTCTCTGATATATTAAATAATAATAACACTCCCTTTTGATCACCTTTGGTTCTATCCGTTTCCTTTCTCCGATATATTAAATAATAAGTACTCCCTCTTTGATCACCTCCGGTTCCATCCGGTCCCTTCCTCCGATATATTCTTTTACTTTCATAGAATTAATAACATGCAATATTCATAAAAAAATATTAACAAGAACGATTATCACACTTTGCAATAACAAACAACATATCAATGTTATGAAAGTTACTAACAAGATTGAGTAGAAACATGCTAAAATAAACATTTTATGAGTTTTCTAAAAAATAACTAACATGTTGTGATATTTAAATTTGCGTACTATCATAACTTATGTGGATCAATATACACGTATAGAATTAACAACCATGTACAAACTTAATAACTAGCAATTATGTAAACCATCGAACTAGTACTCACAACTACACTATCCTACTCAATTTTCATTATTAATATTATAGACTTATAGTGAAATCAACATACATCCCATAATAACTAACCATATGTAAGCTAATAGTGAATTCAACATACATCCCATTTTCTTTATTAACTTAGTATCATCATAACAACATAATGTCGTTCTGAGTTTAAAAGTTTTACTCACACTTGGAGGAAGTTTCTCCAGCTATCTCGCTCGGCTTACCGGTTTCGCAAGGTCCTATATAAGCACAATAGCATCACTAATTAGCTTACATAAGGTGAAATGATCAAAAATTTATATTACCCATAGATTAATTCTCTTTACAAACCGGAAAATACCCTATGTTTCACTAATCCCGTTAAACTCACGTCAACGACTATATCTTCTAAATTGTGCCCTAATCTTCTTCTCCAATGCGCTAAGAGTTTCTAGAGGTTAATCCCAGGCTTATGAAATGATTAGGGTTTCATAAAAATCAAGAGAGAGAAGAGGAGACTGAATGAGAGATTGGTGGGTAAGTGGGTGAAGGATGGTCGATGGCAAGGGGAGGAACTGGCAGCATAGGGGAGGGGAGGGAGAGAGGGAGAGAGAAAGGGAGAGAAAGAGATTGCAAGAAATGAAGATTTCTCCTCATTTCAACACTTTTATACATCTAACCTCTAGATGACATCTTGTCACATATCTCTCAAAATTCTAGTCTAAGTCCTCACCCTACACCTCTCATGAGCTTCCCATACTCCCTTCATACTCTCACATTTACATCTCATCAAACTATTCAAGCAACTATTTAAACATGGTGATGGTTTTAAATAACTGAATAGGATATTTTATCAAGTATACATATGCATGTATATATATGTGTATTCATTTATATGCATATACTCTTATGGTCTCCATGTTAGAATATAATACGTCTATTTATTATATTAAATTATTCTAATTATCACTACCACAAACAATATAAAATCCGAATTAGTATAACCAATAATCAAAATTAACCAGTTACCACTAAAATTTACTTGGATTAAATAATTAATCTGAATTTAGGTTTTTAAATTATGCATGATTAGAATAAGGTGGATGTTACATAATTCCTCATGGCCATTTTTTTTTCCTCAATTGTTAACCCAACATTGCAGCAGATCTTATATGTGTTTGTTTATACACCCTCGACTTTACAACTAAGAAAGAGTTTCTCATCTCTCTTGGCTAATAATGCATTCTCTTTTTTGCCTTTGTGACATGATTTCGGTTCAGGTGCTGTTTGTTTACCGTGAAAGTAGAGGAAAGCTACTGATTTTGGCTCTGAAACAGTGGGCCTCGTGTCCTTTTTTCCCTTCAATTTTGACCTTAAAAGTTGTTTATTTCACAATAAAAGAGGGAGGAAAAGTGCTGAGATGACAACACTTTTCCCGTGTCAGATTTTAGCACATTGAGTGCTGAAAATGGGTTGAATGATAAATCAATCCTAAACATTCATGCCTCATATCCTCTATCGCTTTTCTGAGCAACCAACGTGAGTTGTTGAAAAATTAGTTGAACCCCTCTCATTTTCATAACAATTTCCCTCTGAACAAGTAAGAAAAAACAATATGAGTTAGAATATGAGACCGCTCTTTTTTGAGATTTGTTTTCCAGTGCCAGGCAGCCTCTCAATTAAAAATATTACCAATTGTTTTTTTTTCCAGGTACCTGGGTAAACTCATATTTGCTATTTGAGTTTTACCATCAATAAAATTCAAAAAGAAATAGTTTCTCTTAATCCTCGTCAGTTATTGGATGCGGGTTCTATACATCCCAAACCCGAGCCCTCACCCTCTCACCGCATGAAAACAAACGGAAACTTTAACAACCCTTTTGCATCGTTCTCACGTGTGAGCAGTCTCAACAGTTCTCTTATGTGGGCCCCATAGAAATCTAATCACATCGAGTCTGTGATCTCAACGATGGGAGGTGGCCAGCTGCACTCATAATTCATAAAAGCCAGCTAGCCGTCTGATCAATGTCCCGCCCAATCATACTGACCGCAAATATTTTAACCTCGCGAATATGACGCGTGTGCTTGAATAGTCGTGTACGGCTGCAAACGGTGAGTCCGATTAAATGTGTGGATCCCACTTCCTCCACGTGTCTATGTGTCGCAGTCCGCTCTGGATCTCCGTACTCCTGAATGATTGACAAGTGGCGGAACCGAATTTACAAAAATGCCCTCTAAAGTTTCCAAAAAATTTTCCCGCTTCCCGAGGATATTTATGTCAACTCAGGTAATGGGGGTGACGTAAGACGGTAGCCGACAAAAGCGACGTCGGCAAGCGGGAAAAAGATCGAGAAAGGGAAATATCCTCGATAAAATCTGAGGAGTTTTATTACCACTCTGCTTTACCGACAATCCACTCTCACGGACAGCTGGCATTTTAGCGGACAGTGGAGTTTCAGAAACACGGGTACGGTTATAAAAACTTATATAAATCGACTAAAAATCTGACCACTGTTTGACTCGGGCCATTTCTTTCTGCTGAAAACGCCACGCCCCAACAACAATAATCCCTGAAGTGGGCATTTTTGATCGCAAAAGCTTTGATTTATATATGCAGAGAGGTATAATTTGCCTTTTTTGATGGTCCCATTGCTAGTCGCACAATTTTGACTCATAGTAGTCATTATCTTTAATTTTTTTCTTTATTATCAAGATGCAATGTGTTCGGATTTCTAATTAGGCATTGGTTTGGTGCGGTGTAGTTATCAAGATGGCGTTAGTTGATAATATTTGCTATTTTTGTTATTTTTTGTTTTGCTATTTTTGTTTTGCTAATAATATTTTCAAATTGGTGTCATAGAGGCACACTAGTTTCTTATTCTGGTTAATTTTTCTAAATTATGTACAAATTATATACTTATCTAATGAGATGCTAATAGAAAAGAATTTAGTTGATCCTTGAACTTTTACTGAAAAAATAGGACAAATTTAAAAACTAACGTCAATTGCTTTTATTTTCATAACGCGTGCGTTGGTGGTGCCAAAAGAATAATTGCATTAGTTACACGAGAATATAATATCCCAGTGTTATCTCCAAAATAAAGGACTAAAATTGAAAATTTGCACTGCGGTATGCAAAATATATTTTGGCAATATTTTTTCTTTATTTAATCCTCATCCATAAATTTATTATAGCTTATTATCTAAATACGACTTAAATTCTTCTACTTTTCTTAGAGAAACCACTTAACTTCTGAAATTCAAAATATCCTCTCTCATCTATCTTTAAAATTCTTAAAAAAATATATAAACTGTACATTAACCCATCAGATTATTTTATGATAAAATTATCTTCAATTTATCACAAATCTTGCACGTGTTTCTTCATGAGAGGAGGGAAAAAAAAAAGGCGATTTTAGCTCGTCGTTAATGTTGCTATTGGCTAAACTGAAAAACAAAGAGTTGAGAAAGATATTTAGAAATTTTAGAAATTGAGGGGTTCTTTTTTAAAAAATACCAGAAAAGTTTAAGATGTTATTGGGAATATAAGCCATTTATTAATTTACACAATACAAATAATCCAACCTGGCCCCCCAACTGATTCGATGACAGTGTTCGTATGATACATTTCTATGCGACTGCCTCTACTCTTATCCAATACGCTCATCTGGACAGTGCACAGACATCCACTGTTCCCTCTAATAATTTTATAATTAAACACTAACAAACTGAAATTATTTCTTTAATCCTCAAATTATTCCGTCCAAACCCATTTTACTACATAAACAACATAAACCAGAGAATAAGTTTCGTAGCCTTAGCTCTCACTCCTCTCTCTGCCTCCGCGCAAAAATTGCATCTTCTCCTCTTGAATCCAAAAATTTGGGGAAAGTTTGCTGCAAAACCCGATAGATTTGCTGCAAAACCCAATACTTTTAATTGGATTAGGGGGAAAAAATCTACCTTTTTGTCTTCAATTGTAGTTGAATGAGGTCTATTGAGGAGGGAATCATGGATGCTGCTGAGATTGAAGAGAATCTCTTTGTAGTTGGTGATGCTAAGGTAACTGTTTGTGCTTTGCTCTGACTTCAAGTGTATTGAGAAGATTTGATTTTTGATTAGGGTAATGTTGTTGTTATTTTGATTGTGAATTGGGTGTGTTGGTATTGATCATTTCAAGCTGAGCAAGGCACGACCTTTTCCCCCTTTTGGATTATTCCTCTTATTATCACTTAATAAATTGTTTTACTGAATTTACTCAGATTTATTCGGGGAGGAAATTTCAAATTTTTGCGTCTCAGTTGAGATGGCTATGATGATTTAAAGCAGCCATTTGCTATATCGTTTTTAAGTTAATTTCTTTTTCACCCTGCTCGAGTTAGATGCGTACATCGTTTTTAATTTCAAAATTTTCTCTTGTCAATCAGAAAAGGTAGTAGTTAATTAGACCTCATTTTTCGTGGACCATTTTATTTGAGTTATCTTTTCTTCTCATTTTTTTAATCTTTCAGAATAGATGGTTATAATGATTCAAACCAACTATTTGCTATTAGCACTTTTGAGCAAATTTTTTTTGTTGAAGTTTGAAGTTTTACGCGATGCTGTCCTTCTGTGATCAAGTTGATTTTGTCATCAGAAAAGGTACTGCTTAATTAAACCCCTTTGTCACCACAATCTAGATTGAGGAAATGTTCTCTATTAAATCTCAGTTATTGACCATTTCGGTCTGTATAACTGCATTTTGTCACCCATTTGGTATTTTCAGTTTATATGCATGGTGGTCTATTGTGATGTTCATTTTCATTTAAAAGGTTCCCTGATGAAGTTCTTTTAACTCTCTATTTGATGTTCATGTCGTTGGTCCTCAATGATTCTGATTGTTCCAAAAGTTTGAGGATGCTTAGGGATAGTTATAACACAAGGTGTTCATTGTATTTCCTTAAAGAAAGTTTGTCCAAGGCGTATTTCTTGCATTTCAATTTTCTGTTTTTTTTTTGGCTCAGAATATTGTTATTTCTTATCTCTGATTGACTGTTTATATCAAGTGAATGACGAACTTGTGATGTGGATATGCAGTTGCACGGAGGAATGTGTAAAATTCTTTCCTTGATTGTTTATAAAGTGTTGGAGATCTTTCCATTTATAGAAGCATCGAGACCCCGAAGCAAGTCTGGCATACAGGCATTGTGTTCATTACACGTAGCTTTGGACAAGGCGAAAACTCTTCTTAAGCATTGCTCAGATTGCAGCAAGCTTTATTTGGTGAGTTAAGTTTGCTGTTAGGAAATTTTAGAGGTTAGAGTAATGATTAGTTTATATTAGCTCTGCTATGTTTGCCAAGAATATTAGCATTATGAAATTTTAAAACTTCATGCTCTGTTGTTTTCTATGTGCCTTTTCCTTCTGGCAGTAAGCCTGTTGTGATCTTTGACTGAGGTTTCGGCTTCAGTTGGGGTCTTTACTCCCTTCATTTAAATAACATGTGCTTGTTGTGTTTAATCCAAGCTTTAACTGCTTCAAATTGAGATGCCTTGATGCTTGTTATCATGACTAGTGGGTTGTTACCTCAAACTTTTTACTTTTCCTACTTAAGCTCCTAAGCTATCTGTATCTGTTGAAACACTGCTCGTTTAATGAAACCTCGTTATCCATGGCATCTTGTTCAATGTTTGCCAGATTAAGTAGAAAATGGTTTGGGAATTGCCTACCCTTCCGGAAGTGTATTGATCTACTAATAAAGAATGGCAGAATCAAGTTCAATGTTCTTATTGCATTAGGGATATTTTGCTTGACAATTGTACCTTATCTGTGAAACTTTTCTCAGGCTATAACTGGGGACTCCGTTCTTCTGAAATTTGAGAAGGCAAGATGTGCTCTACAAGATAGCCTGAGACGCGTTGAAGACATAGTTCCAGAAGCCATTGGATGTCAGGTATTTTACAAAGATTGAATGAACAATCAATTTATTATCTTGGAAGTCCCCTGGGAGTGATGAAAGTAAGGAAATGACATTTAAGGGAGTCCATTCATTTGCATCTAAAAGCCCCAACATGTGAATACACCTTTTTGTTTAAAGTGTACAGAGACTCAAGAGCTGAAAGGCATTCAAAAGATAACCACTGCATTAGTTAATACTGAATTAAATCGACATGAGAATGTATTTCAATCTTCCATAGTCCATTCTGCATTTGTGTAGTCCATGCCATATATGACATAGCACGTTCACAGTAACTCATGTCTTAAGGTCCCCAGCATAGTCCATACTATCACTGTTCACACTCCATGGGAAAGCATTACACTGCAATTTCCCATCTCCAGTTCATGTTATACCCTGCTACCAATGGCTATTTTTTCTTACTCTGCTCGTGAATTTAACCTTTCCTTTTTCTCTGTGCCCATGCTAGATCTTGGAGATTGTTGGTGAACTGGAGGGTGTCATGTTTGAGTTGGATCAGGTAGAAAAGCAAGTGGGCAATGATGTGATATCATTGCTTCAGAAAGAGAGACAAGATAACACTAATACAAGTTATAATGGAGAGCTTGAAGTCTTCCATCAGGCCGCCTTGAGGCTGGAATTACATCCTCCCGAGCAGCTCTAACAGAGAGAAGAGCTCTCAAGAAACTTATAGAAAGAGCTCAAGGTGAGAATGACAAGAGGAAGAAGGCTATTGTATCGTACTTGCTGCACCTTATGAGGAAATACTCAAAGCTTTTCAGAAGTGAAGTAGGAGATGACACCGATTCCCAAGGATCAGCTCCTTGTTCCCCCACACTCTTGAACTCCTTTGAATATGTACCTGCTGGTGGTGGACAGGGACGTGCGTTTGAGAGACACATCTCTAAGCTTGCCTACAGCTTCAACAATAATGGGATGATGAGATCAGGAAACATGCTTACCCCACCTGAAGAGCTTAGATGCCCAATTTCATTGCAGCTCATGTATGACCCAGTCATCATCGCATCTGGCAGACTTATGAGCGTGCCTGTATTGAGAAATGGTTCACTGATGGGCATAGCTCATGCCCGAAAACCCAGCAGCAGCTAGCACATCTCAGCTTGACCCCAATTATTGTGTTAAAGGCTTGATTGCTAGCTGGTGTGGACAGAATGGGATCCCAATTCCTGATGGTCCACCAGAATCACTTGATGTTCACTATTGGAGGTTGGCGGCCTCAGAGTCTGAGGCCACAGATTCTAGATCCCTATCCAGCCTTGACTCGTGTGTGATGAAAGGTGTGAAGGTGGTTCCTCTGGAGGAAACTGGAACTGAAAAAGAAGATAGAAGGAATGACTTGGGTACCCCAAACAATTACACCTGTCAAGATTCTGAAGTGGATGGACTGGGAAGACATGTAAACTTGTTGGCTGTTCTGTATGAGGGTAGGGGCATGAGGAAACAACGGAAAGCGGTTGAGCAAATAAGGCTTTTGCTGAAGGATGATGAGGAAGCAAGGATCTATATGGGTGCAAATGGGGCTGTTGAGGCGCTGGTCTACTTCCTGAGATTAGCTATCGATGTAGGAGATGAGAAGGCTCAGGAGATTGGAGCTACGACTCTTTTCAACCTTTGTGTCAATAATAACAGGTATTGTGATCTATGCCATTCCTAATTTTAAATTTCTGTTCAGTCAGTTTTAAAATTTTAATCATTGAATTACATGATCCAATTATTGGTTGGAACTACTTGACGTCCTTATCTTTTACCATGTTTGATAGCTGGGGATGGTGGAAGAGGGAATAAACTACTGTTGACAAATTAATTATAGAGATGACTAAAATGAACAATCTGTCGACAAAATCGAACATAATGACTGAAGAGGCAGTATGCATGTCAGCCTTTCACAAGCTACTGTAAAACTTCCTTCAGGAAAATTCAAAAAGAAATAATTACCATGCATAAGAACATTTGCGCATAAATGTATCTTGGTTGCTCGTAGAGAGACTAAAATCTAACCCATTTTTCATTGCTCAAGATTGCTTTTTGCACTCTTTCTTTCATCACCTTTGCTTTTCACACAAGAATATACTGTATCAAGTATCAATTCCACTGCATGATTTCTCAGGCATCACTTTCGTCTTATGCTTAGCAGAGTACCACTGATCTGTATTGCAGTGTTTCCTGGTAAGGCCTTAATTTCTACGTCACTCATTTTAAAATGTGAATGTATGATACTAAGAGTTGGATACAAGGTCATTTGTGTCTTATTACACTGTTACCAGTGCCTTGCAAAATATTTTACCCATACATAGAGTAGATGGGTGAAAAAAGCATTAAGCATCTTAGGTTAGGTGTTCCTCAGTTTGCAAAAGGCATTCAGTTGAGTATACATATTGATGCATATTTCATTATGTAGGAAGGTCATATAGTATTCTAGTTCATACTGTACCTCTACTTCGGCTAAATATAAGATTAGGATAATGGTTTTATGGTTATTGTTGCAAGTAAGATGAGGATTGTTTTTCCTTTCAGCATTGACAAAGTATAAACCAAGTTATGAATTGCTTTTCATATAATGTTTTATTTACTATTTATATTAAAAGCACTCTTTTATATATTATACATACAACAATTGGAAACCCAACTGTTTTTCTGTGGGAATGCTAACTCTGGGTAAGATTTCCTTAAGTATTGCGTTATTTTAGGTAAAAAAAAAAAAAACTTTTAGGTTTACTTTACATATGATCTTGTTATAATGTAGCTTTAACAAAGGCAATCTCTGTTCCTTTGTTTCAGGAACAAAACCCTGCTAATATCTAGTGGAGTGATACCCTCCTGGAGCAGATGATCTCAAACTCCACGATTGAAGAGTCAGCCACTGCTCTCTACCTCAATCTGTCCTCAGTTGATGAGGCCAAGCCCATAATTGGATCCAGCCCTGCGGTGCCTTACCTAGTTCAACTCCTGCACTCTGAAGATTCCAACGTCGTCTCCAAGCATGATGCCCTCTTCACCCTCTACAACCTTTCCACACACCCTTCCAACACCCAACCCCTCCTGAACTCCGGCATTGTCACTGGTCTTCATTCCCTTCTCATTGTTTCCTCATCAGAGAACGAAAGCATCGCTTGGGTTGAGAAGGCCCTTGCTATCCTTATAAACTTGGCTCTGAGCAAAGCCGGATGCAACGAGATCGCATCAACCCCAGGCCTAATATCTGAGCTAGCAGCAGTGCTGGACACGGGCGAGCTTCCTGAACAGGAGCAAGCAGTCTCGTGCCTCTTGATCCTATGCACTGCCGACGAGAAGTGCAGTCAGATGGTGTTGCAGGAGGGGGTGATACCAGCATTAGTGTCGGTGTCAGCAAATGGGACGGCGAGAGGGAGAGACAAGGCGCAGAGGCTGCTGAAACTGTTCAGGGAACAACGGCAGCGTGAGCCCCCTACACAGGCGCAGCACGAGGAGAATCAGGCGGCCGAGGATGACAATGGTGGTAACAATGTGGTGGTAGTGGTAGAGAGGAAGCCTTTATGTAAAACAAAGTCCAAGTTTGGAAGAACGCTGAGTTCTATGTGGAAGAAAAACTTCTCACTGTATCAGTGCTAGATTTCAGTCCACTGATCATGTAAATTAGTTTTTCTTTTCTAGTTTTAGTGTTTTGATTTTCAGATTGTTCTCCCTTTCTGTGGGTTAGATGTCATGGGCATTTTTTCTTTGCCTTGATGAAAGAAAAACACAAATGTACAGCTCTTGCTCTAGTGTATTATTCTAGCAAACCTTTGATGTCTCATTGTAACTGTGAGATTGTAATGTAAACTGCAAGAATATAAAACTTTGGAGAAATTCAGAAGATGGGTTCACAAATTGGGAGTATTTTTCTTTCCCACTTGGGATTAAATCATGTGAGGAGGCAGGCTGTTGCATTGATGCCTGTTCTATTTTCTTGTTCAAGAGACCAGTCAACGAAACCATCATCCTTGATAATCCATTTGAACGACATTAAACTCTTGCAAGAAAAATTATAATTGTGGGAAAATATGCATCACCAAGCTCGTCTGGTTACTGCATAAACGAGCTCAAATGTTGTTTGTAGACCTTTTTTTATCTTACATTTTAGTTACAGGGACACAAGTTACTGCATGAACGAGTTCATGTGATGTTATGATATAGTTTTAACATTTTTCATATGCATTACAATTTAAAAAGACAAAAGAGTATTAATGTTCTCCACCCCCTGCCCTTCCTCCTCCTCCTCCTCCTCCAATAACTCATCATTCTTCTTCCCAACCTTCTCTCCTCTGTTTCGCTCCCCATCCTTATCGCCCCCATCCACCATCCCCATCTTCTCTAACTCCCTGATAATGTCCTTGCACGCCTCCTCCACCTCCTCTATCTCCGCCTCCTCCTTGTTCAGCTTTTTCTCATCCCCGGCATCCAACTTCTCCAACATAACCATCGCGCTCTTCTTCCGATCTTCCCCTCCCCCCTTCGGCGTAAGCACCTTCTTCTCCTGCTCCTCGCAATGTATGTCGACCATAACCTCCTCGTCACGATCACTCCACTCCCAACTCCCTATCACTGACAACACAGGCTTCAGCACCTGGTTGAACAAAGGCAAGTGCTGGATCAGTGACGAGAGGGCGTGGATGGCGTCATCATACCGTTTTGGGAATGACTCAGCCAGGAGAGCGAGCTCGTCAACCATGGAGAAGAGGTAGGAGGAGGGAGGGAAGACGGTCATGGTTATGTCCTCGACTGATAGGATCTGGTCGTCAATGAAGGAGAGGATTGAGAGCCATTGACGCTGCACAGGGTTGACGATGCAGGTCGTGTTGGAAGCAAGTGTTCTGGTGATGTAGCCAACCGGGCCATGGAAATGTTCTGCTTGCTGGTAGGTCTTTTGGGCAATGGTTAAGAGGGAAGCTCCCCAGTTGTGCAGCAGACGTGGCCTCGGATTCCTTGGGAGAAAATGAGATACTGAACCCTGTCATCCATGTCAAAAATGTAGAAGGAGAAAATGAAAATTAAGTGATCTTGATTTAAGATTGACATTTTCCATATATTTGATTCAAACAAGTGATTTATATACATTTTTTAATGCATATTATGGTTATTTTGTTGTATGTCCCTGCACTTTATACTCTACTTTTGGAGTACGTAGCCATTCAATTTTGACAATATAGCTTCTCAGATGCCCAAAAGCCAAATTGTCGCATTGTAGATCAGCAATGTATGTCAAGAAATCTTAATTCTCCCATTTGTATCAGGTCAATAATGTATATCAGACAAACTTAACATCTCATGTTGGGAAGTCTAAATACATGATTAACTTTTACCGAAATTAAGTTTGGAAATGTACACACAACTTTGAGTTTTTGAATTGTGAATTTTAGTAGCAACATCTACAGTACGTTTTATCTGGGAAAAAGAATATACAGTGGCACCTAAATGTCACAACTTAATGCAAATGACAAGCAAATAGGAATGCTATAGTTCTTTTTAAAATGTTCTCTCTTTCTCTTTTCTTTTCCTCATGTTTTCTGCACGGGTCGGCTGAAAGGAGAGTTCAATGCGGTATGATTTTCTGATTTCAGAGACAATGGAGTTGTGTATGATTTGTGTCGATATTGGTTAACCATGATTGGACGGTCCATGGGCACCAATTGAGACGGGATCAAGTTTATCCATGGATGAGTTATCAGCCCCAGTCCTGGGGACAGTGAATGGTTCAAGTGAAACCTATTGAATATGCGCATACATGAACATGAGATTTTTCGAGTATTCATGTGCCAATATAATTTCACATGGAAAGGAATAGAAAGAACAAAAGTGTTACTTAAATAGAAATTTATAGGCCATGGTTTAAGTTTTTGAGCCAAAATAGTTCCCGGCATATGTTAAGGCTCATCTAAGTCACCAAGAGGCCAAGTTCTTCCCGACATGTTGCTTGTATTTCTCGAGTTCAAGCTAGAGATATTATCCCTGAAATATCACATAAAAGGGGACTTCCAAGGGAGAAAAAGTTGAACTTATGATTTGGGTTCGAGCATTTGCTTAGAAAATTGTAACAAAACTCTTCCATGACAAAAGTAGAATGAACACTTCTGTTTCTTCTTTTTTTCATCTTTTATTCTTTAAAGCCATCTAAAATATTGCTTGGTACATATGCAAATTGCCATTTTTTAAGAGGGATTGGCCGCTAAAAGATGAATAATTCAGGGCTTCTTATACAAATTAAACCTCAATGTCAGTTTTTTGAGCAGGATTAAAAGAAAAATTCATTGTGATGATCAGTACCATGATCCATGTCAAAATTAACCTGACAAAGGGGAAATTCAGTCACTACTGCTGCCACCTTTCTAAAATGGAAAAATGTAAAAGAAAAGAGAAAGAAACAAGAAAGATGGATGCAATCTCATCATCTGTAAAATGACCATTACATGCAAATAAATTGACAACATTGAATCTGAAATCTATAATAAATACATCCTCTGCAATCTCAATCAAATAAATCCTCTGCAAAAAAAAAAAAAAAAAGATAAAGGTCTTACCATTGAAAAATCCAGTGCAATCTCTTGCCAGACAAGTTTCTTGTCACTACCTTGGCCTTCAGAGAGACTTGCATGCAAGTGGAATAAATTCCATCATTTCTCAACCAAATTCCAAATTTCTTATGTATCAATCACACCAATACAAACAAGGAAATTACTAACAAAAGAAGAAATCAAAAAAGGAAAGCTAAAAACAGAGAAAGAGAAAGGGCATTAATTGGTACCTTGGAGTTCCTTCAAGAGAAATGAGGAGTCTGGTGCAGAGGAGAGGCTTGGCTTGATTTGTGGGGTGTTGGTGGTTATCTGGACCAGAGGTTTCATCAGTTTTGATTGGCATTGCCGAATTAGGACACATGTCCTTTGCTGAGGACTCTGTCTGAGTCGCCATAGCCACCAGGTGAGAGCTTTGAGAATGGATGCCTGCCGCCGTCGTGGATAAACTCAAGCATAGGATCAGTTCAGTTGTTGGTGGTGGGGTGAATATGTGCACAATTTGCCATAATTTTTTATCCATCAAGGTCAAAAATGGGATATTGTTGAGTCACTTGGAAAATCATTGCACGTATTGTACTTCCCAGTAGATTATATGTAAGATTGGTTATAGATATTGTAATAATTCTAGGGTTCTAGACATGTACGTGAAAACTGTATACGACCATTGGTCCGAAGGGTTTCTCCATGAAATAATAATTTTCTTCTTGACGGGGGAAGGAACTATAATGGGCCTTGCACGAGCACCTTCTTCGTTGTTCACAATCCAAGCAAAGTAGAGCACCTTAGTTGGAGGCTTCGAGGAGAGAGAAAAGAGTTGCAAGTTCTCTGATCATGCATGGAGAGGGAGGGATTGGTTTTTTTATATAGAGGAGGTCTATACAGAGGAGGTCAACTCTACTCCTAACCCTTACAAGAGTATCATAATCGCTCAACAGATCTCATCCCTTAATGAAATCATGCGGTCCACATTGAGCACTATACTAAACCAATACAAATTAAGAATAGCCAACTCTTGGGCTAGGCCTATACTCTGATTGGGCTTGGGTCTCATGGATCGGCCTTTTCAAGTCGACACACTCCCACTCGTACAATAGTGGGATGCCTTCAATTCAAGACAAACGCCAACTTGGCACTTCAACGATCACACTACATGTTGGATCGTGCGACCATCAAGACCACCTGCAAGCGGTGAGCCACTTACCTAAAAACTCTCACCTAGAGTGAAAATAACTCTTCTAACCTAATGTGAAAATAAGTCTATGCCATGACATACGCCAGATATACTTATTCACATCTTTGGATCGAACATTCTCAATCCCTCAATTAATAAAGGAGATTATCCATTTGTCGTAGAATACTCTGATAAGGTCCACACTTCGTGTAAACGATGTTTTAGATGCAAACACTCTATCAGAAGATATATATATGGTCTTCCTTTCGCATTGCTACCATTTCAAATGAAAACAACTGCTTTTCTAATCATTCTCCGCCTAGTCGAATCAATCATGAGTATAGGACAACTTTGAAGTAGCAACACTGCCTTTAATCTTCTTGACACAATCAAATGTCTCTAAGGATAAAGATGAGAAACACAATGATGAAATGTGTACTCCATAGTTTATTGGCTCGCATGGTAGCGGAGCAGGGATTCATTTACCTATCCCAATATGGTGGTCGCCAAGCACACGCAGTATGATTGCATGCTACGGTGAAGTAGCTTCTTAAGTGCATATGAATTAATATGACATCGTACAAATCTTATTTCTTTAGCGGGCCAACCGCGCTTAAATCTGCCACCTCCCACTCGATGAGTGATCCCTTCATTCCCAATTAAGGTGTCATCTAGCTATACAACAGGTAAATAGATCTGGGTAATCTATCTATTCGATCGTGTAGCAATTTGGTTGCAATACCCAGAATGATCTCATCTCAACTTGTTTTGAGGTGATGCTTTGAACGTGTTTAATGATGCTGCCCTCGATCATATCATGACACAGACATAACAGTTTGCGTCTCATCCAAACCTATTGCCCATACAACGTCAAAGGCGACTGTTCATGTGAGACTGTCAGTCTTAAGCTACCTGACATGCCTAATTTTTGTGTTCATTCAAATTTTAAATATCTCAACAAATTTTATGCACTAACAAATAAAATATGTAATTCATTCTCAAGTTAGTCGAAATAAAATTTCATCCAAAAACACATAATCGATACAGTAGTCACAAACATACCACTGTGAAATAGTACATTTGCATCACCATCTATATAGACCTGAAGCTCTAACATGACTTAAAAATAGTGAAGAGTTCAATGGCTTGGTAAGTAGATTAGTAACCATCTGCTCATGTTCGTATATGTTGGAAAGAGAGGGTTTACTGATGAGAAAGTTGACAAGGATCGTCGAGAGTCGTCGAGTGATCGCTAAGGAGGTCGACGACAAAAGGACGAAGGAAGGAGATAGCAGCAAACAGCACAATTAGCAGCAGAACAGGTTTAGCGGTCGACCGGCTCGGTCGACCGCCGCACAAACAGGTAATCGGTCGACCGGCCCGGTCGACCGACGTGCACAACGTGCACAAGGAAAGAGCTCGGTCGACCACCCGGTCGACTGACTGAAAGTACCCAACTCTCTGTTGGGCACCCAGTCGACCAACCGATCGACCGGTGGAAGGGGTCGGTCGACCGCCCGGTCGACCGATAGTCGGGTGCGGGTAATTTTCCGCTGATTCGGAAATCTGTGTATTTAAGGGCTGTTGTTGGTTTCTAGGGTTTGTACCTGGAAAAGAGAAGATTGCTGGAACTTGCTGGAGCTCTCTTGCACTTAAAGAGGCTGTTAGCAATTGTAATCATCTTCCAAGTAAATTAATCTCTCTTTCGATTGCCCCGAGGACGTAGGCGTTGAGGCCGAACCTCGTTAAATTGTTGTTTGCGTGTGCTTTCTCTTGGTGTTTGGTATTTGTGCTGTTTGTGATTGTTCTTCGTGCTTGGGAGATTCAGGGGATCCTCATCAGATTGTTGTCATAGGCGCAACAAGTGGTATCAGAGCTTCCCAGGTTTCGCTTGGGATTTGTCTGGAGATTCGGAGGGCTCGGGATCTGATTCGGTGGAGATCGTGTGTCGATCTCAGATCAGAGGTATTCGTGTTCGTGGGATCGTGTGTCAATCTCAGGAGGATGCAAGGAGGGCTCGTGGAATCAGTGGTGGAGTAGATCCGGTGAGAAACTCAATCTAGGGAATTTAATTTTTTATCGAAGTAGAGATCTATTTCCAGTTGGTTGATTTTTCGCATAGATAGAGGATCAAGTAATCTAGATGGCAAAAGAAACTACTTCGGTTAAGACCATGAATCCTCATCCGAGGATTGACGTGGTGAAGTTTAATGGCACAAATAATTTCGGGATATGGAGATGTGAGGTTATGTATGCCCTGAATACACGAACCTCGAGGATACACTCCTATTGGAAAAAAGAGGAGCACGACCACTGATGAACAGTGGGCAAAGATGATTAGGTCAGCGTGTGGGTTGATTCGTTCATGTTTATCGCAAGACATAAAATATCTTGCGCAACATGGGACGTCGGCAAAGCATCTGTGGGAAACCCTTCAGAAGAAATACCTGACGAAGAGTGTTGAGTCAAAGTTGCAGCTTAAGAGTAAGCTGTACAGATTTCAGATGAAGAAGGGGAGCACAGTGAATGAGCACATCAACCGATATACGAAGCTTCTTACAGACTTGGTGAACGTGGATGTCATTGTAGAAGAGGAGGACAAGGGATCATCTTCCTGAACTCACTCCCGGAGGAGGAGTATGAGACATTCACACTGACCTTTATCAATGGTAGGCAGACGTTGGACTACCATGAGGTGTCGTCTGCACTGACAAATTATAAGACGAGGAAGAAGGAGAGACATCCTTCTCAGTCAAGCTCATCGGCGGAGGCACTGGAAGTAAGAGGCAGGGGTTCATCGAGGAAGGGCAAGGAAGATCAAAGTCTAGGCCGGGTTTCAGGGATCTCAAAAGGAATCAGTGTGCCTTTTGTAGAGAGATAGGGTACTGGAAAGTGGACTGTCCAAAGTTTAAGGGAAAGAAGAAGGAGTCGAAGGCTGAAACAAATCTTACAAAACTGACGAATACTCAGAGAAGCAGTTCACAGGCAGATGGATCAGATTCGGACTTGTCAGGTTTCTCATTTTCAGTCAGTTCTCCCATCATTGGTAACTCATGGAAAGATGAGTGGATTTTGGATACAGGTACAATATACCATGCATGCCCTAATCGGGGTTGGTTTTCTATCTTTGAGAAGTTAGAGGGGTGTTCGGTCGTTATGGGCGATGATCACTCATGTAGCATGGAGGGTGTAGTTACAATCAGAATCAGGATGTTTGATAGGATAGTGAGGGAGCTGAAGGGAGTGAGATATGTACCTCAGTTGAAGAGAAATCTAATCTCTGTGGGAACTTTGGAAGCATCGGGCATGGTGATATCTGTTCGAGATGGCGATCTCAGGATGATCAAGGGCTCGATGGTGGTGATGAAGGGCGTCCGCTGTGGCAATCTCTAGTACTTGAAAGATAGTACGATTACAGATCAGGTGGAGACTTCGAGTTCCTCAGATGATGGTGGCCCGGAGGTCTGGCAAGGAAAGGTCGGATAGGAAGAAAAAAAGTCTTTGTGAGCTCCTGCAAAGATGGAATCGTTGGAAGGTGCTGCTACCTGCAAGTTGGAAGGTGGACACAGCGTTCTGGACAAGAAGAAGGTGAGATTCAGCACCAGTACTCATTGCAATGAAGGCCTTCTTGATTGTGTTCACATGAGCGTATGGGGACCTGCTAAGACGGCATCGCTTGGAGGTCATAAGTACTTTGTCTCTTTTGTTGATGGTTCATCTAGGCAGGTTTGGATATATCCTATGAGACAAAGGGGCGAAGCCCTAGATGTGTTGGTGAAGTGGAGAGGAAGAATGGAGAGACAGATAGGTAGGAAGGTAAAGGAGCTTCATATTGGTAATGTTGGAAAAGATATGAACCAATTCCTACGATTTGGCCAGAACACAGGTATTGCTACTCACTTCACAACAGGTACAGATGGGTTGGCTAAAGATGTAGTCCGTTCCTTGCTGGAGGAGGTTCGGCGGTTGTTGTCTAATGCAGGATTAGACAGGTCGTTTTGGGCTGAGGCGACTAATTATGCTAGCCATCTTATGAACAGATCGACTGCGATAGGAGGTAAAGCTCCATTGGAAATTTGGTCTGGGAAAGCTGCTCAAGATCATGGTGTGCTGCGGGAGTTTGGAAGTCCGGCCTACTTCAGTGCCAAGAATGGCAAGGTGAATCCGCGAGCAAAGAGGTTTGTCTATTTGGGCGTCAAGAGAAATAGCTACAGGTGTGGACCCCGAAGACAAGAAGATCGTGATGAGCAGGAATGTCACTTTTGGAGAGACTTCAGCGTTGAAGTCCACCGTCTCTCAGCAGGTGGAAAGGACAAAGACCAAGGTTGGATTGCAGCGGGTGGAGGTTGATGCTACTCCATCATCTCCAGTTGGTTCGGCATTGGAGGAGACTTCACCGGATGTGACACCGGGTGGAGATCATGAAGCCAGGGTTGATGCTGAACAGGTTGAAGACATTGCTGAGGATGTCGAGTTGTTTGCAGCCATTGGAGCCAAGGTGAAACCACGCTTGTGGGGAAAGAAGCATGAATCTCAGCTTATGATCGCGACAAGCTGAAGTTGAAGGCCGTTGTTCTCCATGATGGTCGTGATGAAGTTCATATGACTCAGTCTGATAGGTTCACTGCTACAAATACAAGTACCAGTGTTCGAGCTTGATGAAGCTCATCTAAATGAACTACGGTTGGCTTGATCCTTTTGGGCAAAGTTACGTAGGCAGCCGTAAAGGCGCAGCCATTTGGTGATGCAACTCTTATGGAACTATTTTGGGTTCTCGAGAAGCTGTTTGGATCTTCACGTGGAGGTGAAGAGTTATGCAAATGGAACTTCACGTAGAGGTGGAGAGGTTTCACGTAAAGGTGAAGCGTTGTGGCCAGTTGGATCTCACGTAGTGGTGAGATGTTGTTATCTCGATGAACAGGTTAAATCTTCCAGTGAGAAGATGTTGAGCTTGCATAAGGAGGGGTGTGCATCCAGTTGAAGCCGATGATGTTTGGTGTGCTCTACGCAGACTTGGTTGGACTGTCAGTGGAAGACAGAAGACTAGATAGAGCTGGTCAGTTGGAGAGTCAGTGTGGGCTCGTGAGGAAGTCTTCGTGAGGTCGTGAAGTTGTGGAGTAGAAGCCACAGTTTGGTGATCGGCATGTATGAAAATTCTCCTAAGGTGAAGTGCAGGGAAGACATGTGCGATGTTTTCCATGGATAGCTGAGTTAAAGATTCCAAGCCGAGATCGTGTGTCGATTTCGCCAGGTGATAGACTGGGGTTCGTTGGAGATCGGCTCAGATTTTAGGAAAAATCTTCGCTGAGGTGGAGAATTGTTGGAAAGAGTGAGTTTACTGATGGGGAAGTTGACAAGGATCGTCGAGGGTCGTCGAGTGATCGCCAAGGAGGTCGACGACAAAAGGACGAAGGAAGGAGACAGCAGCAAACAACATAATTAGCAGCAGAACAGGTTTAGCAGTCGACCGGCTCGGTCGACCGCCCGCACAAGCAGGTAATTGGTTGACCGGCCCGGTCGACCGATGTGCACAACGTGCACAAGGAAGAGCTCGGTCGACCGCCCGATCGACCGACTGAAAGTACCCAACTCTCTGTTGGGCACCCGGTCGGCTAACCGGTCGACCGGTGGAAGGGGTCGGTCGACCGCCCGGTCGACCGACAGTCGGGTGCGAGTAATTTTCTGCTGATTCGGAAATCTGTGTATTTAAGAGCTGTTGTTGGTTTTTAGGGTTTGTACCTGGAAAAGAGAAGATTGCTGGAACTTGCTGGAGCTCTCTTGCACTTAAAGAGGCTGTTAGCAATTGTAATCATCTTCCAAGTAAATTAATCTCTCTTTCGATTGCCCCGAGTGTTGACACTTAAAAAAGACAAGATTCTCATTGGTCCGAACGATGTCTAAACTTGTTGACATTTACAAAAGACAAGGGACAGACGAGCTGAAGACCAGTTTTCACCTACCTCCAAGGGACAAGGAAGCGGTTTGGACTCCACTGATCCAGCAAGCAGAACAGTGAACCCGGATTGTTTCTAAACAGACCTCAGCAGGTCTAAGATGCTAGCATTTAGCATTACATTAGCCCAAGGAGATAGCCTCGATTGAGAGGCTAGTATCATCCAACTTCGCCAGGAAGCTAACTGATAACTTCGCCGAAAACCCTCTTTTCGGACTTCGCTAAGGATTGCCTCTAGCTCCGCTATCAGCCTGCTATGGTCAACCTTTGACCAATCAAAATCTCCTGATGAGATCGGATTCAATCTAATCAAATCCAATCGGGATTCAAATATGGCAGGTGATTGTCGCAATCTCTTGACTCTCTTAAAACGAGTAAGAGGATCAAGGAGAATCTCCCAACGAAATGGAAAGGATCAAAACAAATCAGAAAGATCCACCGACCTGCCAATTCTAGCTCCGCAGAAGCTATCCTAGCCTCGCAGCAAGGCTACTTTCCAGATTTAAACAGATTCGGTTCAATCTGTTTTCATATCTTCAAGGGACGATTATACCCTTGCTCTCCCTATAAATAGCCTGCCAGAGGGACGGAGAGAAAGACACAGACGGAGAGAGACAGGGAGACGGAGAGGAATCAAGGAGAGACGCATACATACGGGAGGACTCCACAAGCAGAGGCTTCTTCACAAGGCACCGCGCGTTCTCAAATTCAGAGACCTTTTAGAGAATTGCTTTCTCTAATCAGGGTGTTGATACCCTAACGTCGTCCTTCTTCTCAAGGAATCTCCGGAACCAGGCGAGAAGGAATTCCTTATTGAAGGCGATTTTGAGAAGCAGCAAGAGGGTTCTACCAACCTTCTGTTCTCTGATTCCCGAACCAGGCGAGAAGGGAATCTCATCGCACGCATCGTCAAAGGACAAAGTGGTCGCGCGCTGACCAGACTCCTATCGGCACATTTTCCCAGAATCTCTGAGGAGATCTACTTGTAATCTTTTGAGAATACTTGTAATTTAGCTCCTCAAACTTTATTTGTAAGTTTTCCCCCTTTGCAAACATAATGGAAAACAAGATGGCGACTCCGCTGGGGATTGTATTCTCCTCTGCTGAGAATCAAGTGTCGCAATGCGACGATCAGACCTTCGGGTCTATCTCTGAATTCAGAAAAGCCGGTGCAGCCAGATCTTCTCTGGCTAAATCTTCAAGCAAAGTCTCTGCGGAGACGGAAAAGGTTCTCTGCAAACCTGCCACAGTTCTCTGGCGCAATAAGGAAACATGCCCGCAGCCCAGATCCTGCACTTTTGAGAACCTGGTTATCCAGATCGATCAAGGAAGATTTGAAGAAGTCCTCTCTGGGGGTGGCCTGACGCTTCGAGCACGGAAGCACAGGAAGGTCTTCATGGCCAAGGTTTCAAATCAGAAACCAGAGGCAGAATCTTGCCAACACCCCACAGCCCCGCTTGTGGCTATTCAGGTTCCTTGCGAACCTAGGCGTCCCCTGTCAAGGCTGATATGGAAGCCTAAACAGGAGTCTTCAACCAAAGCTCCCGGAGTAGTCATGCCGAGACTGCGCCTCTCCCGCGAAGAAAAGGGTAAGATGTCCATCTGCCCTGACGATGCTGCCAGCCATGAAGTCACGACGGCAATCATACCGTCACTTGAATCAAAGGCAGCGAAGCCTCATGTCAGCCTCGCTCGTACAAGCGAAGCTATTGTACCACAACGAACTCACTGGGTTCGCGGCCGCAAGGCTAAGGCCGCAGTGTCATCTGAGGTTGATCCCCTTCGCAGCAGAATAGCGGGCAAAGCACCACAGCGTGCTCCGCTCCCCAATTCATCAGGCACTAAGCTCGCACCTGTCGGCGAAGCTAGCGCCAAAGTACTATTCAGTACTAATCCCTTCTGCAGGGATAAGAAGAACGGAGCATCATCCCTTGTACGCTCCAAAAAGGCCTCTCTACGGGGTTGTTCAGGCTCTGTTGAGCCTAACCTTCGACAATTCTTGACGAACAAGCGGGAATTGGAGTCTCTCCAAACCACTTCCCCGTGTTGTCAAAGAGGATGCCGACTTGTGACAATCCATTCAGCCCATTGTCGGCAATATCCAATCAAGGTGGCACCTCCGCACCGTCAATCGGTGTTTGACCGGTTATCCGCACATGCCATAAAGAAACATCATGAAAGGAGCGCTTCGCGAGGCCTAGCCTTCGCGTCCGTCAACATGACCGGAAGAGGACGAGAGCAACACAGGGAAGGTCATACATCTGATGATACCCCTTTCGGCTCCCCAGATCCAGATTATAGCCCGGGCTTAGGTGAAGTCTTGGTGCGCGAAGAAGGTGTTTTCCGAAACACCAGATCCAGGATAGCGATACCCTATAATTATGAGCAGCCTTCTTCCTCAAAGGCCCTAATCTCGCCACAGTCCAGACGATCACCCCAATCATCTGATGGAGAAGATGAAGACAGCGGTATGCCTCTTCAGCAACAGTCAGTTCTATACGGACAGACAAAGCATCGGTCAATATGGCCGATAACGCCAATGATGATCTTCGTCAGCGCCTGGAAGCTCAGGAGCAAACTTCCAGAATTCAGCAAGAGGCCCTGGACAATATTCAACAGATGCTCGCTCAGCTCCTCAGCAACCGGAATGATGATACCGGGAGCAATCATGATGAGGAGGGACACCTCAGCAACGATCCGCCCAAGACGGAGAAATCTAAGGGAGGCTCTTCCCTGGATGCCGAAGTCCTTAAAGGCCTTCAAGCTCAAATCGCATCCCTAGCTCAGAGGGATGAATTAAAGAAGGTAGAGGCAGTCCGTCCTTATCCGCTGGAGTGGGATTCGGTGCCATATCCGCCAAAGTTCAAACCACCAACGTTGCACACGTATGATGGTAAGAGCTCGCCCAATCAGCGCATCTACTATTTCCGGTCCCAGACCGGTAATGTTCTAAACAACGACGCCATCATGGCTAGGTTGTTCATCGACACCTTGAAAGGGGTGGCATTCGACTGGTTCCGAAGCCTTCCTCAGGACTCTATCAATTCCTGGGTCGACCTGGAAACTCGGTTCCTCTCTCGCTTCTATGAGGATGACACCGAAGTGACCATGGACAAGCTCCTTTCCACTGTGCAGAGGAAAGGCGAATCTGTCCGTGAATACATTGAGCGGTTCAGAAATCTATCTCTGATGTGCCCAGCAGGGATGCCATTACCCATGCTCTTACAGACATGCAGGCACAACTTCTTGGATCAAGTAGAAGTCCGCATGGGGGCTGTCAAAGCCCATACTTGAAAGGAATTGGTCGAACAAGCTGAGATAGCCGAGAAATCGGCTAAGAAGTTCGAGCCATCCGCCCCTGGGAGCAAATGGGGCGCGAACAACAAAGGGCGTAGCGATCTCCCGCAGTCTTCCCAAGCTAAAGGGAAGGAGATTATGTCCGTCGAGCTGACCGGGGACATGCAGTCAAAGGCCAAGAAGAGCGGCGTCAACAGCCAAGAGCCCAAGTTTCCTCCGAAGCAGTACTCCTTCAGAGATGACCAGGTGGTCACGATATTCCATCTGCTCCACAAAGGGAACAAGATGAAGCTACCGGACGCTCGGCGTCCCAATGAGATAGGGCGTACAAACGACCCTAAATACTGCCTCTACCACAGGATGATCCACCATCCTACTGACAAGTGCTATGTTCTCAAGGATAAAATTCAAGCCTTGGTCGATGCCGGAGTCCTCACATTGAAGACGGAACAGAAGAAAGTCACTGCCAATATGGTGACTCTTGAGTTCGGCACTGCTCAGAAGGTCACAGTTCCCGACGGGACCTATCCGGCCCCCACACCGCGGTTGGAAGTCAAGCATTCTTCAACCATGGCTAAAGTTGACAAGGGTCTCGTCCCCTTGACATTGGAGACAGGGGAAGTTATGTGGATACACCCTGACCTCGTCCGAGACGTACAGCGGACGTCGAAGGACTCCAGCAAAAAGGGCAAGTCCTGCAATGTCATCTCTGTCCTGCCAGATGATGGTAATCTTACTTCGGCTTCCCTCAGCGATTCAGAAGAAGGAAGCATGCCTGTACAATGCAGGCAGATGCACCTCAACAGACAGGCACCCGGTCTGGAAGATCATACTTAAAGCAGTATGACAAGTCTACTGACGAGATACAACAGCAAACGACGTCAGTACCAATGCCGGCATCCACTCCAGTCCTGACCAAAGAGAAGGAGAAGCCTAAGGAAGTGCGGTTCGACCATGTGTTGAAGAAACCGCCAGGCCAAGGGTTAGTCACGCCCTTTCGCTTTGATATATTGGCCCACTTAGCCAATATCCCGGCTCGTATCACAATACACGAGCTCCTTCGTCTCTCTAAAGAGACAAGAGAGGCACTCAGAGATGCGCTGGCCGACTCGGAGTCCTTTCTGACATACATGCCTGAGGTTCCTGGTGATGAGATGCAGCCTTCCTGCTCAGAGTGCCATCACGCACAATCCAAAGTGCCTGCTATTACCTTTATGGCGGAAGATATGCTTCTCAAAGACAACAAGCATGATCGACCTCTATACTATACCGGATATATCGGTTCAACATGCATTGAAAGAGTACAAGTCGATCCGGGGTCTGCACTCAGCATCATCCCCAAAAGGCTCCTCTATTTCCTCGGCATACCATTGTACAGGTTGTCCGCAACCACCACTACAATATATGGTTTCAACGCCGGGAGCAGCCATCCGCTTGGAAAGATTCGGCTCCGCTGCAGAATCGGAAGCCTGAAGTCAGAGGTGACATGCTACGTCATCGACGCTGACACATCATACAACCTGTTACTAGGAAGACCTTGGATCCATGCCAACTGGATCGTTCCTTCCACTCTCCATCAGTGCTTCAAATATGTTGAAGATGATGCGACAGTACGAACTGTCTTCGCTGAAAAGCAACCCTTCAAGGGGGTGGAAAACTACTTCACCGACGCCCTCTTGTATCAAGAGGCCGACGGAACGCCTGCACAACCATTGCCAGACGATGATGAAAGTGGCAATGAGGCGGATTCAGAATCCGAAACAGGCGTGCCAGCCATTTCGATTGGCGAACCAATTGTAGCATGCTTTAATGACCCCCAATGTAATATCCCTTCCGATGAAGAGGGAGAATGGGTAATTAATGATAGTATCTCTTTTGATTATCTTGCGAGCATCGAGTCGATTAAATTCATGATGGATGGCTCTCTTCATATGCCCGTACATGAGCCAAGTTCGGCTACTACATCTGTGGAGGTTATAGAAGGGGCCACACTGGTGATCCCTCCATCCAAACAAGGTCAGTTGCCGATAATCTTCGGCAGAGCCCGACCAGGGAGATTCTCAACTATAGACTCAAGCTCAGAGTCGGATGCTCCACAGTTCTTTCATTACGCGCCATCAGCGCGCCATATTATGAAGAAGATGGGTTATAACCTGAAGCGGAGAGCGGGCCTAAACTTCGGAAAAGGAAGACGCAGCTTGATGCGTAATTCCATCCCAAGAGGGAAACCTGCAAATTACTATGATAGTACACGCAGGGGGTTGGGTTATGTTACACCCACATCGTCAGTGACGGTTCAGGTCAAAGACGACGAACCAATTCCATCACAGTCGGGTTCATCTGCCGAGTGGGACTCTGACATCAGCATAGGAGGAATGTTCAACGGCCTCACTGTGAATATGACTTCAGGCAGTCAATTGGAACCTGCGGACGCTACTGATGAGGAACCTTGGGCCCAGCAATTAAGTCTCCAATGGGAAAAGCGGTTCGAGCTGCGCGAGCCACCTACCGAAGACAAGGTGATCCAGGTTAACTTGGGTAGTCAAGATCACCCCAAGCCTATTTTCATAAGTGAAAGCTTATCACTCATCGAAAAGGAAGAATTGATAATGCTCGTGAAAGAGTATATAGATGTCTTCGCCTGGAGCTATGAAGACATGCCCGGACTTGATCCACAGGTCGCTATGCACCGTCTAAACATCAAGCCCGACGTTAGGCCAGTCAAGCAGCAACAACGTCGGTTCCGCCCAAACATCATGGAGGCTATTGAAGCCGAAGTTCATAAGCTCAATGCTTGTGGCTTCATCCGGAGGAACAACATTCAGATTGGGTGGCTAACATAGTCCCCGTCCTCAAGAAGAATGGGAAAATGCGAATCTGTACTGCTACACTGTAATGCCCTTCGGACTGAAGAACGCCGAGCAACCTACCAGCGGGCGATGAGCATGATCTTCCGCGACCATCTCCGAAAGACGGTGGAATGCTATGTTGACGACATTGCCGTCAAAAGCCGCAGCAAAAATGAACATCTTCGTGATCTGAAAACGATGTTCGACATAATGCGGGCTCATCAGCTGAAAATGAACCCGACGAAATCCTTCTTGGGAGTGTCCAGCGGCAAATTCCTTGGGTTCATTGTCACATCAAAAGGGATCCATCTGGACCCAGACAAAGTCAAAGCCATACAGGACATGCATCCACCGAGGAACCTCAAAGAGCTCCGAGGCTTGCAAGGCAGATTAGCCTACATCAGAAGATTCATAGCAAATCTTTCAGGCCGTTGCCAGCCCTTTACCCGTCTCATGAAAAAGGGTACTGCCTTCATATGGGACCAAGCTTGTCAAGAAGCTTATGAAGACATTAAGAGGTATCTCACAAAACCTCCGGTCTTAGTGGCCCCTACATCAGGAAAACCATTCTTGCTTTATGTAAAAGCTCTGGACTATTCCCTCGGTGCCCTCCTCGCTCAGAAGGACGACAATAGCCATGAGCAGGCCATTTATTATCAGAGCAGGACTCTCATAGGAGCGGAATCTCGCTACAATCCTATTGAGAAAGAGTGTTTAGCTCTCGTCTTCGCTGTCCAGAAGACGCGACATTATTTGGTTGGCCAAACCATACATGTCATCTCCAGGGTGAACCCTTTACGTCTTCTCATGACGAAGCCAGGGTCGCTGAATTCAAGGTTGGCTAAATGGGCACTCCTGTTGTCTCAATACGACATGACCTTTACTCCTCAGAAGGCAGTTAAAGGCCAGGCCCTTGCAGAGTTCTTAGCTGCTCATCCAGTTCCAGAACATTCAAAACTTCACGAAGACATCCCTGATGAAGTCTTCGAGTCTAATGCAACCTCAGCAGAGGAAGTGTGGCAGATGTTCTTCGACGGAGCATCGCGGATGGGCCCCAAAGGGAAAATTATTGCCGGGGTGGGGGTTGTGTTCATCTCCCAACAGGATCATATCCTTCCCAGAGCATTCTCCTTGACAGAATCATGCTCTAATAATGTAGCGGAATACAATGCTCTGCTCATCGGTCTCCAGCTCGCCCATGGAATGGGGGTACGCTACCTTGAAGCTTATGGCGATTCAAAGCTGATCATTAGCCAGGTAAAAGGCGAATATGAAGTCCGCCATGAGGACTTGGTGCCTTTTTATCATACAACCATCGAATTGGCTAGCCTATTTGAAGGCTTCTACATCGGGCATGTGTCCCGATCTCAAAATACCAAGGCGGATGCTCTCGCTGCATTAGCGACAACGCTAGCCTTACCGGCCGACACCGAGTATCACCTCACAGTCGCAACCCGGCATCTCGTATGCTCCAAGCATATGCTAAAGATTCAAGAGGTCCATAATATCTCCGTGGGTCTTGAGCCGAGGGATTGGCGCTTCCCTCTCATTGACTACGCTCTGCACGGTCTGCTTCCAGACGATCCCAAAGAAGCGGCGTCCATCAGACGAAGGTCACTCCGTTTCTACTATGATCCCACTTTGAAGACACTTTACCGTCGTTCATATGACGGTGTCCTCCTCCGTTGTCTCTCTCATTCAGAGGCACAGGAAGCGCTCCAAGAAGCGCACGACGGCATTTGCGGAGCTCACCAGCCGGGTCCAAAGCTTAAAGACAGGCCGCACAGACTTGGGTACTACTGGCCGACCATGATGGCCGATGCCACCCAATATGCACGAAGGTGCAAGGCGTGCCAGGTCCATGCAGACTTCATACACCAACCTTCAGAATTGCTCCACCCTACTGCTGCTTCATGGCCATTTGAAGCATGGGGAATCGATGTCGTAGGGCCAATCAGTCCCTCTTCAGCAAAAGGTCATCGGTTTATCCTGGCAATAACCGATTACTTCTCAAAATGGGCAGAGGCCACACCGTTGGCCGAAGTTAAAACCTCCAATCTGGTTAGCTTCATCAAACACCATGTCATCCATCGATTTGGTGTACCCAGACGGATCATCCATGACAATGGTCCCCAATTCGTAAGCCAAGGGTTCTATCGGTTCTGCGATAAATACCAAATTCAGAATGTGGCTTCAACCGCCTACAATCCTGCCGCCAACGGCTTGGCAGAGGCATTTAACAAGACAATCATCAAGCTGCTCAAGAAGTTTGTCTCCTCGAACAAGCGAGATTGGGACGAAAAGCTCGGTGAATGTCTTTGGGCCTACCGGACTACGGTTCGGACACCGACAGGCAATACGCCTTTCTCCCTGGTATATGGGTGCGAAGCGGTCATCCCATTGGAAATCCAGGTGCCATCATTGCGGGTAGCCTTGACTACTAAGATGACATCAGAAGACAATGATCGCTTGCGTCTTCAAGAGCTCGAAGCCCTGGACGAGAAGCGGCTGCAAGCTCAGCAACACATCGAGCTATATCAGGCTCGGATGTCAAAAGCCTTCAATAAGAAGGTCAAGCAGAGAGTCTTCCACAAAGGAGACCTAGTCTTAGCCGTCAGACGACCGATGATTATGACGCACAAGACCAAAGGCAAATTTCAGCCTAAATGGGAAGGACCGTTTGTGATAGAGACAGTCTATTCAAACGGAGCATACCGCCTTACAACTGCAGACGGCGACCTCCTCATGATGCCGATCAATGGCAAGTTCTTAAAGAAGTACTATCCTTAATCAAGGATCTTGCTCTCAATCAAGTTAACATTACACCTCTGATCGAGATCCGCGCGTCCGGAATGCGCACAAAGAGAGCCTCTCTCTTTCTCCAAGCATATCAAACCTGTTGATAGCTGGGGGTTTGCTTAAAATCCCAAGGGACCTGCTCCCACTTGATTCCCTCTCCAGAATCACTTACCAATTCTCATCCATAGAATGGTAGGACCACATATATTCCGCTGTTATGTTAACATTAAACTTATGACAGCAATCCCCTCGTTCTCCCCGAGAAAATGAGACCTCCAAAATCACTTACCAATTCTCATCCATAGAATGGTAGGACCACAGATATCTCGCTGTTACGTTAACATTAAACCTATGACAGTGATTCCCTCGGTTCTCCCGTGAAAACGAGACTCTTCCCAAACTCCATTGCAATATTGAACTTAGTGGCGTCTCAATTGGTTACGTCATCGCGACCTCTGAACCAGCAGACAGCTAAGTCTCAATCTTGAGCCCTGTTGACATTTACAAAAGACAGGTCTCGATACTTATTGACATTTACAAAAGATAAGTATCACCTATTTTGAGCTTGTTGACATTTACAAAAGACAAGTCTCAACCCCGAGCCCTGTTGACATTTACAAAAGACAGGTCTCGATACTCGTTGACATTTACAAAAGACGAGTATCACCTATTGTTGAGCTTGGTAGCTTCTCAACCAGTTATGTCATTGCGACCTCTGAACTGGCAGATAGCCAAGCTTCATCTACCATTGAACTTGGCGGCGTCTCAATTGGTTACGTCATCGCGACCTCTGAACCAGCAGACAGCTAAGTCTCAATCCCGAGCCCTGTTGACATTTACAAAAGACAGGTCTCGATACTCGTTGACGACCTGATACTCGTTGACATTTACAAAAGACGAGTATCACTCATTGTTGAGCTTGGTGGCTTCTCAACCAGTTATGTCATTGCGACCTCTGAACTGGCAGATAGCCAAGCTTCATCTACTATTGAACTTAGCGGCGTCTCAATTGGTTACGTCATCGCGACCTCTGAACCAACAGACAGCTAAGTCTCAACCCCGAGCCCTGTTGACATTTACAAAAGACAGGTCTCGATACTCGTTGACATTTACAAAAGACGAGTATCACTCATTGTTGAGCTTGGTGGCTTCTCAACCAGTTATGTCATTGCGACCTCTGAACTGGCAGATAGCCAAGTTTCATCCACCATTGAACTTAGCGGCGTCTCAATTGGTTATGTCATTGCGACCTCTGAACCAGCAGACAGCTAAGTCTCAATCTCGATGCTTGCTGACATTTACAAAAGGCAAGTATCTCCCCTTTTAGCCCCGCAATGGGCTAACCCCGAGACTGGCAACATCTCAATTGGTTATGTCATCGCGACCTCTGAACCAACAGACGCCATTGGCCTATAGAAAGCCTCCGTCAGTGCACGAAGGCCCCTCTGAATACAACACACCATGGCCGGGAGAAGACCCAGACGGTGGCCATGAACCAAGCGAACGGCAGGAAGCAGCACAGTCGGATGGACGATGTCACCCGAAGAAGAAGGCACGACACATTTCTTTAACCAGATGGTTAAGAAGCCGGCCAGCAACGCCTTCCGAGACATAGGCCGACGGGCCTGATGATGAAAGCTCCGAAGAACATCACCCTTCTCGAAAGGACCATCATCTTCTGCCACGACGATGTCCTTTTCACCAGGCACCTCCATCCTTGCCAAGATGTCTTCTTCAGCAACTCCGCAATGAGCTGCCTCAGGCGCACTAGTCATATCCGGGAACAAGTAGTTCCCCCAGCTCTTCAAGCTCTTCGAGCTACCTTTGCCACCAGTATGGATGCTGGAGCAAATGTGCAAGTGGCACATCAATTCCCGATATGTCTCGAGCAGAGCAGGCTCCTGCTTCTCCAGAATAGCCAACTTCGCCTCACAGGGAAAGTACTCTTCGTATGGAAGAGACCCGAAGGGCAAAGCAGAGATCTCCCGCATCTCGTGCAGGGCCATGCCCAACTCACCAACTGGGGTGAAGAAAGTCCCCGAGGCCGGGCAATACAACTCAAGGATGGCGTAGAAGCACGCCACCTTCATCTCAATGCCGTAGCAGGTCGCCCTGACGGCCTCATGGAGGTTTAACCTCTCTAAATCCCCCTCAAAATGAGTGAGGATATAGTTGGTCAACTCCGCCCACCACGACCTAGGAGGGTGGACCCAACCGGGAGTCCTGAAATCGGTGGCGGGGTAGTTCCCGTCAACTTCGCAGAACTGAGTGCCAAAGGTCGGCGCCGCAGCTGGGTTCTCTCCTACTGGAAGGTCCCGCGATACCTTCCCAGGGTATAGCCCCATTATGCTACGAGGAGGGCCAGCCCTCGAATAGCCGGACTGGAATGTCAACCTCCCGACACTTACAGACTCGGCATTTAGGCTCACGCCCCACGCCATCTTCCGAGCCTGAGTTGCGCTCGCAAAGGAAGACAAAGCAAAATGCCGCTTAGCGGACGGGAGATAGAATCTCTCGCCGTCCAACTGGAAGATCCACTGGCCTTCACCGGCCTGTAGCTGGCGATCGGGATCTGGTGCAGCATCCCCGAACATGAAGTCAGGCTTTCTGTAAGCCTGACGGTCGATATCTTCAAATGGAGCCGTAGTCAAGATGCTCCGCATGGCCTGCGGACCACCGCCCTGAATGAGCGTATCCGTACAAGGGAGCTCGGCTCGCTGAACAATGAAGCCTGCCCATAGAACTGCAAGCTGATGCTTCCGCCTGCTCGACTGGCTAGACCGAACAGACTGTTTTGGAGGCCGGAGGCGTAATGAACTGCAAAAACAGAAATGAGCTATGATTAGTTCACCAATCAAGTGGATGCGAAAGCTTAAAAATTCACTAAGGCATAGCCTCGCCCAGCAAGCAGGGCCTGCAAGGCGATAGCTTTGAAAAAGCTTCACTTCATGGATAAGACTGCATCTTTGCAGAAAATATCCAAAACGCCGACTTCGCTTAAAGCAGGAAGTGGTATAGCCCTAAGGGCTGACGTCATTAAAGGGGCATTATGGTCAAAAGTCATCATGACTGAGAGGACTTATTCAAGTCCTTTTCTCAAACAGTACGGAGATGGCCCAAGTTATGGCTTCGTGCGAAAGCCCAAAGAAGAACTGTTCAGTTCTTACTTCCCTGGTGCAAGCAAAATAGGGAAGTTGAAGGGAAACGAGTTCCCTGATAAGGACAGATCATATTTGATCGTCCTAATAACCGAGTATCGGCTCCAAAAGATGGAGACCACTCTCTAATCAGACAGGAAATTCCTTACCGGTGATCGGTCGCTCGATGACCGGAGGAGGAGCGCCCTCCGCCGCAGAAGTCGCCACTTCTTTCCCTGCTCGTCTTTTGGGCGCCATCAAAGAAATGTAAGGGTTCTCAAAGAACTCTGAAGCAAAGAAGGAAGAAGAAGGAGAGGAAGAGATAGAAATTTCTCTGAAAAAGGAGATCTTTTCCTGCTCAGCCCGATCGGGCTTTTATAGGCCAATCAGCGCCTGAAACGAGGCCTCGAAAAGGGCGTATGCCGCCGTTTCGAATTAATTCGAAACGCCGCCCAAAGCGCCTTCCCGAGAAGCACTGCTTCGATTCCGCTAAGGGTTAACTTCGCCCTGGCTTAAAGTGCGAACTTCGCACAATCCTTCAAGAATTTAGCCGAAAGGCTTACTTTAGCCCTCTAAAAAGGCGCTGACATGCCAATCTCGCGAAGATCACTCAAGGAAAGGACTATGTCCTTAACTCCGCATGCAGTTTAGTCCCGCTATGGCCAAATTCTCAGTGAAAGTAAACAAAAATCAGATGATCAGACGATGAACTTCATTGATTCAAAAGCAAGGGTACATTGATATTACATCAAAGTTGTGTTTCATACAAACACATTCAGTTGCCCAACAAGATCATTTGAGGCATACAAGCGGTTTTATCTGCTCCCAGGCCAGACCAACAAGAAGGGCCTTCCTCCTGCATAAGGCTGTAATCAGTGGTGCCACAAGGACACGGTCATTTTTCTCCACAAAATGGCAGGTCTTGCCAGGCCATTTTTTGTTGAAGCCTGGCAATAAAAACCTATCGCCGCCAACACGTCAGATCACCTATAATGGGAACTAGTTTTGATGCTACGGATCTGACGGGCGTGAGGCCCACTCCCCTGAAGTGGATCGTCTCCGACGAAGGCCACCAAAGTTGAAAGTCGGCAACGATGTCAGTGATCTCACTGATCACCTCCGACGAAGCGGCGACCAGCCTCACCTCAGAACGAATCATCTCGGATAAGAGGCTGCCAACAGCCCCTGGGACGCGCATTCGCTGCCCTAAATTGTTCCTCCTGCTTAAAAATAAAGCTTCAACCGGGGAAGCATAAGGCAATTTTATGGCTTCTTCCATCAAGTTACCAGACTGGCAAGCATAGCTCGCTGCAAGGCAAATTGGAGCAAGTTAGCAGTCAAGCACAGAAAGAGCTGCAAAAATACTAAGTCAGATTCTTCGGCGGCAAAGTAATCCAACTTCAGTCAAAGCAGAGGATAAGCCTCGCCTGCACGGCAACCATGGGCTGGTTCAGCAAACGCCAAGTCCTAGCCTCGCCTATACGGCAAAGTCAGACTGATCTTGTGAGAAACAGTCTCAACATTCACCAATATGGCAAGACTGGCTCAACTATTGAAGAAGCCAAGTCCCAAGTCCTGCCTGCGCAGCGGACTTAACAAGCAACGATCTTTCACTGATCAAGCCAAAGCTTCACAGAAAGCTATGATGAGATCCTTCTCTGCAGCAGCCAATTGCAAGATGAAGAACAAGGGAAGTTAATCCCTAAAGCAGCTGTCAAAGCTAAACTAAGGGAGATGAATTCCCTAAAAGCAGTGAAGTCTTTGAATGATCAAGACTTACTGGTCCTTGGCCGGTTAGACAACCAGAGTGGGTTTTCCCACTAATTCAGAGATCTGAGTATCTCTCACAACCAAGAGAAGAGAAGAAGAAAGGCAAGGCATTTCTCTTCAGAGGACCTCAAGTGTCCTATTTATAGGCCCCATGGCCTGAGCACTCTCACCTCAAGCGTGGAAGCACGAGCGCATTCAAGGCATTTATTGCGCCTTGATGGAAGGGACGGTTTCCCCTTGGAACCGTGCAAAGGGAGAAAACGTCTCCCTCATAAAAGGCACTTATGACGCCTTGAATAAAGGGAATATCCTCCCTTGGAAACGTGCAAATCGGAGAACATCTCTCTCGATTGGCGCAAAGAAGGAATGATCCTCCTCGTTACCGCCCCACGGCAGTTGGCTTTGAAAAAGCAACAGGAGTTCCAAAGCGGACTTATTTCTTGGAAGCCCAGGCGCGGAGCCACCCCGACGCGAAGTTACTCGCGAACCAGTGCAATTCTTCGGCGAATTCATCCCAAAGCAGGATTGAAGGCGAAGCTGAACTCAACCATCATGGCGACGTTCATACTCCACACTACCATCACAGCGGTTCAAAGTATTTCGAAGTCTGGGCTATTGCAGACTTTCGAAAACTTTGAAGGGGGTCTTGTTGACACTTAAAAAAGACAAGATTCTCATTGGTCCGAACGATGTCTAAACTTGTTGACATTTACAAAAGACAAGGGACAGACGAGCTGAAGACCAGTTTTCACCTACCTCCAAGGGACAAGGAAGCGGTTTGGACTCCACTGATCCAGCAAGCAGAACAGTGAACCCGGATTGTTTCTAAACAGACCTCAGCAGGTCTAAGATGCTAGCATTTAGCATTACATTAGCCCAAGGAGATAGCCTCGATTGAGAGGCTAGTATCATCCAACTTCGCCAGGAAGCTAACTGATAACTTCGCCGAAAACCCTCTTTTCGGACTTCGCTAAGGATTGCCTCTAGCTCCGCTATCAGCCTGCTATGGTCAACCTTTGACCATCAAAATCTCCTGATGAGATCGGATTCAATCTAATCAAATCCAATCGGGATTCAAATATGGCAGGTGATTGTCGCAATCTCTTGACTCTCTTAAACGAGTAAGAGGATCAAGGAGAATCTCCCAACGATATGGAAAGGATCAAAACAAATCAGAAAGATCCACCGACCTGCCAATTCTAGCTCCGCAGAAGCTATCCTAGCCTCGCAGCAAGGCTACTTTCCAGATTTAAACAGATTCGGTTCAATCTGTTTCCATATCTTCAAGGGACGATTATACCCTTGCTCTCCCTATAAATAGCCCGCCAGAGGGACGGAGAGAAAGACACAGACGGAGAGAGACAGGGAGACGGAGAGGAATCAAGGAGAGACGCATACATACGGGAGGACTCCACAAGCAGAGGCTTCTTCACAAGGCACCGCGCGTTCTCAAATTCAGAGACCTTTTAGAGAATTGCTTTCTCTAATCAGGGTGTTGATACCCTAACGTCGTCCTTCTTCTCAAGGAATCTCCGGAACCAGGCGAGAAGGAATTCTTATTGAAGGCGATTTTGAGAAGCAGCAAGAGGGTTCTACCAACCTTCTGTTCTCTGATTCCCCGAACCAGGCGAGAAGGGAATCTCATCGCTCGCATCGTCAAAGGGACAAAGTGGTCGCGCGCTGACCAGACTCCTATCGGCACATTTTCCCAGAATCTCTGAGGAGATCTACTTGTAATCTTTTGAGAATACTTGTAATTTAGCTCCTCAAACTTTATTTGTAAGTTTTCCCCCTTTGCAAACATAATGGAAAACACCGAGGACGTAGGCGTTGAGGCCGAATCACGTTAAATTGTTGTTTGCATGTGCTTTCTCTTGGTGTTTGGTATTTGTGCTGTTTGGGATTGTTCTTCGTGCTTGGGAGATTTAGGGGATCCTCATCAGGTTGTTGTCATAGGCGCAACAGTATGTACTCAAGGGTGACTTTTTCTGATCAATTTCTGGTGAATTTGAACTTCACATCTTTATATTTAGTCTTTGCATAGTATCTTGCATTCTTCACGTAGCTTATCGCCGCCGCCATGCTATCACAGTGAAGAGTAACTGGATCTGACGCATGTGATACGACCTTAAGGTCCTAAAGAGACCACCTCAACCAAATGGCTTCTTGTGTTATTGTTGAAGTCGCGACGTACTCAATTTTCATTGTTGTCAGTATCATTACTGACTACTTCTTACTACACTAGAAGATAGCCCCTCCTCCAAATAAGAAGGTGTATGGAGAAATTGATTTACGGTTGCCCGACATAATCTGCTTTTGTGTATCCTTGAAGCCATAAATCCAAGCCTTCATAACACAATATATAGTCAGTTATGCCTCTCAGGCATCTCAACACTCTCTTGATGACGCTCTAATGAGAAGGACCGGTATTCAATTGGAGACGACTCATAATCCAACAACGAAGGATATTTTAGGGCGACGGCACAACATTGCATACATCAAGCATCCGATGACATGAGAATATGGTACACACGCTATATGTTGCTGCTCTATCGGTGTCTATAGACAATCTTGAAGGTTAAGCGATGATTTTTTCGACTGAATTCGATATGGCTTTCAAGTTATGCATCTTGAATCTTTCTTAGATGTTCTCCACGTATGTTTCATGCAGACCAAGAAGCCTCTTAGATCAATCCTTATGGATCTTTATTCCAAGTATGTAACTTGTATGAGTCATGTCCTTCATATCAAAGTTTGATGTCAGCCAGATGTTCGTGAGAAATTAAATTAAACTACAAGTGCATAACGTACGATGAAGTACGAGCAAGTACGAATCGATCCAAGCAAAGAGATATTCTTTGGGCACTTGGAAAATATTTATGTGAATTAAGAAATAAAGTTAGAAGATGGTTGATTATCTATTCTTTAAGAATATATCAATAAGAAATAATATAGCGAAAAAATCAACTAAGCATGAAGAAACTAAGTAATTAATTTACTTCCTCTCTCTCGCGAAATATCACAATTTATTCTGTAACGCCCCAGTCCGGCAGGTACAGAGATGTTACTGCGATGTATATACACAAGTCAAAAATACCCTCACATATATACGCTAAGTATCAGTACAGGTAAGAATCAGAGTACGAATGTACGTGGTATATTATACATTCCAATATATGAGTACAATTACAAAATTATCACAGGATGTAACCCAATATTACATGGATATTACATCACCTGATAGGCACAATTGTGAGAATACAAAGAGATATACAAGTATGTACAGTACAAAAATGCTCACGAGATACAAAGGAAAAATTCAAGAGACAAACAGGGAATCAGGAAGGAAGGGTCCCGGACTGGTCTTCCGCTGATCCACTATGCTTCTGCTACGCCACTCTGATCAACAGGATGAATCCACAAGCTCCAAACTCTGAGATCTGGACATGAGAATCCAGGGGGTCAGAACTCCCCAAAAATGCCAAGTGGCGTGCAAGAACAAGTGCACGTGTATTGATAAATCTGAATAAAAGAGCATGCAATGAAAACCGTGTCGTGAGCACATGCATACTGGAGCAGGTAGAGAGATAGATACATAATGTATTAGTAAAAAATCATAAAATCGAAAATCCAAATTGAAACCTGATGAAAGCGAACACGACAAAACCAGCGGTACAACCCAGTTTACGACTTTATGAGATAAGTATGTCGAAGGAATAATCCAAAAAAGAAAACTCTCATCTATATATCGTATATCTCACGTTATCGTAATCTTAATATATACAAACTGATTTGAAAAATACAACGAATTATTATTAATTAGAATCTTATTATTATTACTTGCCCTACTCATATATCTAGGTATGTGCCCCAGTGTCCCAACACACATACATCCATATATGAGTAAGCCAATGTTGTTATTGGAAACTGATGATGAAATAATGAGTTATGTTTACAGTGTGTCCCGTGCATGCTCGAGACCACGACCCATTATGTTCCGTTTTTGATACGGAACATACCGCGAGGCGAATCATGAGCAAAGGATCTTATTTATATGTCGTGCATGAAGTTTAGTAATCATGGTGACAGCACACCCCGTGAACACCTGGAGGCCCACAGGTTGAACCAAACTTTTAGTTGTACAATATACCTAATACCACGGTAAACATATTCACCTCTTGAAGTTTATCAGTTTCCCCCTTGCCCGATATAAGTTATCTTTTTTATAGTTTATTAAATAATTAGCAGTGTGCGGAAACGAGCAGGAGCATGACAGTTGTAATAAGGGTACATGTTGTACTGGAATATATCAGTGTATGTCAGGATATCAGGTCATCATTCCCGTATTGTGATAATTATAAGAGTTACGTACCAGACATGCCGAGTGATAACATGCAGGTATCAAACAATAATAGACAGGTGAAAGCACGTCTAGCGATGATACAACAAATATCATTGGCAAAGTAATGCGAAGTAGGAAAACGGTACTGATACCAAACATCGGTACGAATACTGAAAACATACAGTTTTGAAAAACAGTTTAAGTAGATATTTCAAACTCTTCACAATCATTAGTAGAAGAATTAATCGAGTAGGCAAAAGTGCAAGCGAGCATGCGAACATTCAAGCGAAGCTAAACGAGCTGGAGCGAAGCTAATGTCCAACACTAGATGCCATCACGCTCAGCGTGGTTACCGCTCACTGCATAGCTAAACGCACGTGTCGTAGCATGCATGTGAACGCCATACTACCGCTCACGGCACATCCGTGCTCACGGGGTAACTGCGCTCGAACGAAGTTAGCAATTTTATGCTGACGCTAGGTCCGCCTACCAGGTGTAGCATATAGAAAGTTTAGAGGACTTTTAAACCTCGGAGAGGTTAAACCCAGAGGTTATAGTATAAAACTACGAAGTGGTAAGTCTGAAGACTGAATAAGTACATGCAGGAGATATTAGTATCAAACAGCACATGCATATGTAAGAACGAGTATTACACTACCTATTACAAGTAATCATCGCATCAATACAGATACACGCCGACCAATACAAATATACAGTCCATAATTATATGAATAATACAAATCTCCCGTCGAAGCGGGAAACCCAGAAACAAAGACAGAACACTCGCCTAAAATATCCGAATACGCTGTGAAATCCTGAACTCTGGAACTCCAAGTAACCAACGCGTAAACGCGTTCAAATATTATAAAATATGAAATTAAAAATAGAGAGAAGGGCGAGGAAGGAATCAAGAGAGAGGACGCGGGAATCATAAATGCGGGAGTCACGTTACGCGAACATCAAGAACACGAAGATAGCGCTACGCGAAGGCCGAGCCCCGCATCACAAAACTAGAACGCGAATGTTGCATTAAGAAATTGCTTGGAAGCGAGGTTGAACTTTGTGTAACGCCCCGATCCCGCGGATACGGAGACATTACTGTGACGTATATACGCAGGTCATAAGTACCCATACGTATATACACTAAGCATCAGTACGGGCAAGAATCACAGTACGACAAAACGTAGTATTTATACACATGCCAACATAAGGAGTACAATTTACAAAGTTATCACTGAGTGTGATATACTATTACATGTATCTTATATCACAGCCAGGTACAAAAGTAAAATTTACAATATGAATACAAGATGCTCACGAGCTGAAGGAAAATCCGCGAGCTAGAAGGAAGAGTCGGGTACGAAAGGAACCGAGACTAGTCAGCCTGCTCTGAAAGGAAAGCTTGATCTTCGGTGGAGGGCTCCACTTCAATCCAAGCTTCGGAACCTGAACATACAAATTCAAGGGAGTCAGAACCTCCCAAACAAATGTTCAGATTACAGCCAAGTGGCATAAGAGATAAGTGTATGAGAGTTGACATAGTATTATGAATAATAAGCATGTAAAGGAGGCACAACGTGTTATAGATGGAAAAACCCGAACGCATCGATATTATCACTTTTTAATAATCATATTACTCATCCTACTCATATGTCTAGGTATGTGCCATAGCGTCCTACCTCACATACATCCACATTTGAGTAAGTTGAGCCTATTATTGGAAACCAGCGGGGGTATCAACGAACAATGTTTACAGTGGGTCCCGTACATACCCGGGACCACGGCCCAAGATTGTTCCGTTGCTTGGTGGACGGAACCTGCCGCAAGGCGATCAGGAGGGTCTTATAGGATGCCCTTATCAAGATGGTACAAGAAGGAGGGAGCCAGCACTCCCCTCGGTCGCCTGGAGGCCCACAGGTCAGACCAGAAGTTTTAGTTGCACAACATGCCTAATACCACTGTAAACACGAATATATACTGATAGCCGCAAGTTTCCCCCGACCCAATGTAAGTTGTCTCATTTTACGGTTTATCAGATAATTATCAGATTTCGGGAATGAGCAGGAACAAGTCAAGAATATCAGGAATACAGGTATCTCAGGAGTACAATATGTACTATAATATATCAAGATGAAAAATATGATGTCAGGTTATCATTCCCGTTATCGTGATAATTATGAGAGTCAAGTATATCATGTGGGGTGTCAAGTGATAGCATGACAAGAGGGTGATATTCGTCAAGTGACAAGTCATGTAATAACCAGGGGCAATTATCAGGTTATAGCTAAGCATAATCGAGTAGAGCTAAGCAAGCTGGAGGCACAGACAGCTAACAGTGTTTAACACTGGAGCGTCTGGCAAGATTACGGGACAACTCGGCGTACAGTGCGAGTAGCAAATCCGACAGCATCTTTACTAGACGAATCTAGTGGTAAAGCGCTGAGGGCTAAGTATGTTCACCAGATGGGGCTGAGACCTGACGATCTCAATCACTTCTCTTTCGAGATAGTGAGAGACCGGAGGCCGAATGGTCTGGAGGCGGTGCTGAGAAACCTGGCGGTCTCAAATCACTTCTCTTTCGAAATAGTGAGAGACGGAGGCTGAATGGTCCGCACGAGTTGTTCTATCCTATACAAGCATTACAGTATATCAGTCCTGTTCAGTGAAGACATGTCCACAGATTACAAACACACACACCCGTACAACCACACCGCACTGATACAAAATACAACATAATAATGATTTGATGCAAGTCTATTTTCTTGGCGAGGAAAGTCACTCGCCTAAAACGCCACTTTTGAAGCTTTGCGCGTCCGAATCTTCGGGAGAGGAAAAACACCAAGCGAGCAAAGGAAAGGGGGCTTGGACCTTGGGTGGCCGCCGGCCCTAGGGTGGTGCGCCACCCCTTGGTGGTGGCCTAGGAAGTGGCCGCCCCAAGGAGAGGGAGGGAGAGAGGAAGGGAAGGTGATTTTTTTTGGTGGTGGTGTTATTTGGTGAAGAAGATGGATTTTGGTGGAGTAATAAAAGAAAGTGAAGGAAAGAAAATAGTAAAAAGGAAAAGAAAATGGAAAAAGGAAGATATTTTCTTGAAAGAAAAAGGAAAATAATTAGAGTGGCGGATTCCTGAGATTCGGTTGCGGATGCGGAAAACTTTCGGAAAAATACCGAAATCGTCCGAAAATCAAGTATCTCGGAACGACCCGCAAAAATTCTCAAAATCAAGAATATTATTCTAAGAATCATGGTGAAATTAGTTTCAATAAATTCTTTTAGTTTTAAATTAAAAATCTTGGAATCGGCTGCCAATATCGGTCGACACCAAATCCGGCAGAAATCTGTTAAATTTGAAAATTCCCAAAAAATGAATTAGGATAGTAAATATTATTCTAAGTAGATATGTGAAAGCGGTTTCTCAAAATTTGACCCCAGTTGTAAATTAAAAATCCAGGAATAAACCAGCGGTACCGATTAATCCCGATTTTAGGGTGTTTATAAAAATAATTCAGAAAAAATCTGAAAAATCATGAAAAATCTAAATATTGGGAAGCAGTGTTTAAAATGAAAATTGACCCAATCTGATTACCAGAGAGATCAAATCATGTAGTACTTCCATTGTAAGAGAAATAAATAAGAGAAATAATAATTAAAAAATAACAAAGTGTTTTAAAAAATCAGGATACGCATCTGAGTACGTATTCTGAGGATGGGGTGTTACAATCCATCCACCTTGCAAAAAATTTCGTCCTCAAAATTTCAGGAAGGGGAATATGACGGTAGAGAAGAATAGGAAGAAAGAATTTTACCAAGTAAGATGTAAATAGTTGAGGGTAACGCTAACGAATAACATCCTCTCGTTCCCACGTGGCCTCCCCTGGAACATGCCTATTCCAAGAAACCAATACTAATGGTATTGCCTTATTCTTCAGAGTCTTGATACTTTTGTCCAGAATGGCCATAGGTTGCTCTTTATAGGATAAATCTGGTCGTAGTTCCAGTTCAGAGTGATTTAGAATATGACTCTCATCCGTGACATGCTTCCGTAACAGTGATATGTGAAAGACATTATGAATTCCTTCTAACGACGGCGGTAATGCCAATCGGTAAGCTACATCTCCCACGCGATCCAAAATCTCGAATGGGCCGATATATCTCGGACTAAGTTTCCCACGAGTACGAATCGGATTACCCCTTTTGTTGGTGATATCCTTAAAAATACATGATCACCTGCTCTGAATTCCAATGGTCTTCTGTTATGTCAGCCCAACTTTTCTGTCGGCTCTGTGCTGCCCGGAGGTGATCTCTAATAATTCTGACTTTGTCTGTTGTCTGAATTAGTATATCTGGCCCCAAAAGTCTTCTCTCACCGACTTCGTCCCAACATAATGGTGACCTACATTTTCTACCATACAAGGCTTCATACGGAGCCATCTTGATACTGGCCTGATAACTGTTATTATAAGAGAATTCAGCCAAATGAAGATAGTCTTCCCATGACCCTTTGAATTCAATCATACAGGCTCGCAGCATGTCTTCAAGAATTTGAATAGTTCGTTCAGACTGTCCGTCTGTCTGGGGGTGATATGAAGTACTGAATTTCAGACGAGTTCCTAAATTTTCTTGGAGACTTTCCCAGAAATGCGATCGGAATCTTGTGTCTCTATCCGATACGATGCTAACCGGAACTCCATGCAGACGAACTATTTCCTTCATATATTTGTCTGTCAGAACTTCTGTTGTTTGACCTACTCTGAATGGTATGAAGTGAGCTGATTTTGTGAGGCGATCGATGATTACCCATACTGCATTATTACCCTTAGGACTGTGGGGTAGAGCCGTGACAAAATCCATGGTGATATGTTCTCACTTCCATTCGGGTATCGGTAAGGGTTGTAGAAGTCCAGCTGTTCTCTGGTGTTCTATCTTTATCTGCTGGCAAACTAAGCACTTGGCCACATACTGGGCTATCTCCCTCTTCATAGCATTCCACCAAAACTGCTGCTTTATGTCTTGATACATTTTAGTTCCCCCTGGGTGTATGGAATAAGCCGAACTATGTGCCTCTGCCAAAATTTTCTGTCGAACTTCTCCTTGGGGAACACAAATTCTGTTACAAAATAAGTGCATCATCCGAATGAATACGGATATCACTTCTTAATCCAGCCTCTACTTGAGCTCTGAATTTCTGTAATCTGGGATCTTCCTTTTGAGCTTCTTTAATCTCATTCATCAGGGTTGATTGAATCTGAAAAGTCATTAACTGTCCTGACTTATCAGTTCCTCATACTAGTATTAAGTCCAATTTTGTGATGTCCTGAATCAACTCCTTCTGTTGAGTGAGTTGTACGAGTATTTTATTTTCTGGCTTCCTGCTCAATGCATCTGGTACTGTATTGACCTTGCCAGGATGATATTGTAAGTCTATATCATAGTCCGCCATCAATTCAAGCCACCGTCTCTGTCTCATGTTTAATTCTTTCTGCGTGAAAATATACTTAAGACTCTTGTGATCAATGTAGATTAACACCTTGTCTCCCAGAAGATAATGCCTCCAGATCTTCAATGCGAATATTACTGCTGCCAGCTCTAAGTCATGAGTTGGGTAATTTCTCTCATGTGGTTTCAATTGCCTGGATGCATAAGCTATGACATGATCATGCTGCATTAATACACACCCCAGGCCTTTTCCAGATGCATCACTGTATATAACCATCCCTCCTCTTCCTGAGGGAGTCCTCAAGACTGGAGCTGTAATGAGTCTTTTCTTTAATTGTTCAAATGCTGCAGTATATTCCTCTGTCCATATATACTTTTCTCCTTTTCGGGTGAGCTTTGTTAACGGGGCTGCGATCTTAGAGAAATCTTGGACAAAACGCCGATAATATCCAGCTAATCCAATAAAACTCTTAATTTCTGTTACTGTCTTTGGAATTGGCCAGTCCTTTACTGCCTGGATTTTGCTAGGGTCAACTGAAATTCCTTCTTCTGAAATCGTATGTCCAAGGAAAGCTATACAGTCTAGCCAGAAGTCACACTTGCTCCGCTTAGCATGAAGTTGTTCCTGCTGGAGAGTCTGTAACACTATCCTCAAGTGTTCTGCATGCTCTCTGTTATTCTTGGAATTTATCAAGATATCATCTATAAATACAACTACAAACTAATCCAAATATGGCGAGAACACTCTGTTCATCAAATCCATAAAGACTGCAGGGGCATTGGTGACTCCGAAGGGCATGACTAGAAACTCGCAATGACCATAGCGAGTCCTGAATGCTGTCTTTGGAATATCTCCTTTCTTCACCTTTAGCTGATGATAACCCGATTGTAAATCTAATTTAGAAAATACTCGGGCTCCATGAAGTTGATCAAAAAGATCATCAATTCTGGGTAAGGGATACTTATTCTTGATGGTCACTTTATTTAATTCTCTATAGTCTATGCATAACCGTTTATCACCATCCTTTTTGTTTGCCAATAGTACAGGAGCTCCCCATGGTGAAGTACTCGGCCTAATTAACCCCTTATCAGAGTATTCTTGCAGCTGTTTCTTTAGAATCTCTAACTCAGTGGGTGCCATTCTGTACGGAGCTTTGGATATTGGAACTGTGCCTGGAATGGTATCAATGGAGAACTCAATCATTCTGTCAGGTGGGAGTCCTGAGATTTCAGCAAACACTTCTGGGAATTCATCCCAAACTGGTACTCCCTTCTTCTGAATCTCGGTAGTAGTCATCTGAGTTTTTCTCTTGGCAGACTTAAGTTCCCCGTCAAATTGAAATTCAGGCTGAAGTGGAATTCTGAAATTATTTTCTTATTCCGACAATCAATAACCGCATAGTATTTGCTGAGCCAGGTCATGCCTAAGATTACGTCGTACCCTTTGGTATCTAGTACGAGCATATCTATGGCCAATGTTTTGTTACATAGTTCTACAGGGCAATCGATACAAATTTTAGTGGAGATAACTACTCCATTCCCTGTACTAATCTCCCATTGGTGGTCTAAAGATTTAACAGGTATAAAATGCAAGGCAACGAAACGATCTGATATGTAACAATGAGAAGCACCCGAATCAAAGAGGGCTAGAACAGGTTTTGAGTGTACCCTGATCTTACCTGTCACCACCTCTTCAGAAGTCTCGGCCTCTTCCGCTGTCAAGTTGTAAGCTTGTCCCCTCCGCGACCTACTGCAGTCCTAACTCCCCTTTGGACTGGGCGGATAACTTGCTGTTGGGGAGGGGGAAGGGCCCTCCTAGCCATTGGTCCCTGGTTCCTCTGTCCATTTGGTACTGGAGGTGCTGGCAAGGCTTGGTTTACTATTCCCGTTCTTTTATGGGGACAGCCTTCGATTGTATGGTCACGGGAACCACATGCCAGGCATAACCCATTTGCCCTACGGCAATTTTGTTGAGAGTGACCTGGTTCTAGCAATAATTACAAACAGGAAATGATTGGGTTATCTGGAAGGGGGCTGGTCGAAATGGTCGTCTCATTGTCGGGACTTTTGCAGCTCTGAATGGACCTCCTCTCCCCAATTGTGAAAGTGGCCTCTTCATGGCCTGATTCCTTATCAGGTTAAATTTCTTTTCTCCAGTCCTCGCTCCACCTCCCGAGCTATAGTGAGGACTTGAGAATATGTTTTCAGCTGTTGGGGAATCAAAAGGACTTGAATATCCATTTGTAAGCCCTGTTGGAATCTACTTGCCCGCTTCTCTTCGTCGGTCACCATATATGAAGCAAAACGGCTAAGTCTTAAGAACTCAGCGGCATACTCATCCACAGACCGGTTCCATTGCTGAAGTCTGATGAACTGTTCTTCCATCTCTTTCTGAGCTGTGGCAGGGAAGAATCTATTATAAAAGCTCTTAGAAAACTGGTCCCAAGTGATGGGTTTCTCCAGTCTTGCTTCTTCGGCTAGCCACCAGGTCCTAGCTACATCTTTTAGTTGAATCTTGGCAACCCCTACCTGATTTTCTTTTAGGATCCGGGCTGCGTTCAAAAGATCTGTGGTGTCGATCAGCCATTGTTCGGCATCTCGTGGTCTCTCTCCTCCTGTGAATATTGCCGGCTGCAACCGCCTAAAGTCTGATACGTTTCCCGGCCTTTGTTCCTTAAGAGTTGTTAACTCTTGCCGAAGGAGTTCTGTCTGCTTTTGTTGATTCTCCATCATATTCTGGATAACCCTCATAATATCAGCATTCTCTCCCGTGGGTCCATTTGGTAATTGTCCGGAGCTGTTACGACCCGTCCTTCTATCCATATTTATGTTGGTAAAAGATGACTGGAAACTGGAAAGATAGAAGGATTTGGGACATAAGGAAAGGAGTCAAGAAGGAATAGATAACTTAGTACATTGTAGTTGGATTGTATAACTGAGACTCATGCATAGCAATTGCAAATTAATATTCCATTAATTGCTGCTTGATTGTACTGTAGGTGTGAGAACCTAGGCTCTGATACCAACCTGTAACGCCCCGATCCCGCGGATACGGAGACATTACTGCGACGTATATACGCAGGTCATAAGTACCCATACGTATATACGCTAAGCATCAGTACAGGCAAGAATCACAGTACGACAAAACGTAGTATTTATACACATGCCAACATAAGGAGTACAATTTACAAAGTTATCACTGAGTGTGATATACTATTACATGTATCTTATATCACAGCCAGGTACAAAGTTAAAATTTACAATATGAATACAAGATGCTCACGAGCTGAAGGAAAATCCCGCGAGTTAGAAGGAAGAGTTGGGTACGAAAGGAACCGAGACTAGTCATCCTGCTCTGAAAGGAAAGCTTGATCTTCGGTGGATGGCTCCACTTCATTCCAAGCTTCGAAACCTGAACAAACAAATTCAAGGGAGTCAGAACCTCCCAAACAAATGTTCAGATTACAGCCAAGTGGCATAAGAGATAAGTGTATGAGAGTTGACATAGCATTATGAATAATAAGCATGTAAAGGAGGCACAACGTGTTATAGATGGAAAAACCGAATGCATCGATATTATCACTTTTTAATAATCATATTACTCATCCTACTCATATGTCTAGGTATGTGCCATAGCGTCCTACCTCACATACATCCACATTTGAGTAAGTTGAGGCTGTTATTGGAAACCAGCGGGGGTATCAACGAACAATGTTTACAGTGGGTCCCGTACATACCCGGGACCACGGCCCAGGATTGTTCCGTTGCTTGGTGGACGGAACCTGCCGCAAGTCGATCAGGAGGGTCTTATAGGATGCCCTTATCAAGATGGTACCAAGAAGGAGGGAGCCAGCACTCCCCTCGGTCGCCTGGAGGCCCACAGGTCAGACCGGAAGTTTTAGTTGCACAACATGCCTAATACCACTGTAAACACGAATATATACTGATAGCCGCAAGTTTCCTCTGACCCAATGTAAGTTGTCTCATTTTACGGTTTATCAGATAATTATCAGATTTCGGGAATGAGCAGGAACAAGTCAGGAATATCAGGAATACAGGTATCTCAGAAGTACAGTATGTACTATAATATATCAAGATGAAAACATGATGTCAGGTTATCATTCCCGTTATCGTGATAATTATGAGAGTCAAGTATATCATGTAGGGTGTCAAGTGATAGCATGATAAGAGGGTGATATTCGTCAAGTGACAAGTCATGTAATAACCAGGGGCAATTATCAGGTAGTAGCTAAGCATAATCGTGTAGAGCTAAGCAAGCTGGAGGCACAGACAGCTAACAGTGTTTAACACTGGAGCGTCTGGCAAGATTACCGGGACAACTCGGTGTACAGTGCGAGTAGCAAATCCGACAGCATCTTACCTAGACGAATCTAGTGGTAAAGCGCTGAGGGCTAAGTATGCTCACCAGATGGGGCTGAGAAACCTGACGATCTCAATCACTTCTCTTTCGAGATAGTGAGAGACCGGAGGCCGAATGGTCTGGAGGCGGTGCTGAGAAACCTGGCGGTCTCAAATCACTTCTCTTTCGAGATAGTGAGAGACCGGAGGCTGAATGGTCCGCACGAGTTGTTCTATCCTATTACAAGCATTACAGTATATCAGTCCTGTTCAAGTGAAGACATGTCCACAGATTACAACACACACACCCGTACAACCACACCGCACTGATACAAAATACAACATAATAATGATTTTGATGCAAGTCCATTTTCTTGGCGAGGAAAGTCACTCGCCTAAAACGCTACTTTTGAAGCTTTGCGCGTCCGAATCTTCGGGAGAGGAAAAACACCAAGCGAGCAAAGGAAAGGGGGCTTGGCCCTTGGGTGGCCGCCGGCCCTAGGGTGGTGCGCCACCCCTTGGTGGTGGCCTAGGAAGTGGCCGGCCCCAAGGAGAGGGAGGGAGAGAGGAAGGGAAGGTGATTTTTTTTGGTGGTGGTGTTATTTGGTGAAGAAGATGGATTTTGGTGGAGTAATAAAAAGAAAGTGAAGGAAAGAAAATAGGAAAAAGGAAAAGAAAATGGAAAAAGGAAGATATTTTCTTGAAAGAAAAAGGAAAAATAATTAGAGTGTCGGATTCCCGGGATTCGGTTGCGGATGCGGAAAACTTTCGGAAAAATACCGAAATCGTCCGAAAATCAAGTATCTCGGAACGACCCGCAAAAATTCTCAAAAATCAAGAATATTATTCTAAGAATTATGGTGAAATTCGTTTCAATAAATTATTTATAGTTTTTAAATTAAAAATCTTAGAATCGGCTGCCAATATTGGTCGACACCAAATCCGGCAGAAATCTGTTAAATTTTGAAAATTCCCAAAAAATGAATTAGGATAGTAAATATTATTCTAAGTAGATATGTGAAAGTGGTTTCTCAAAATTTGACCCCAGTTGTAAATTAAAAATTCAGGAATAAACCAGCGGTACCGATTAATCCCGATTTTAGAGTGTTTATAAAAATTATTCAGAAAAAATCTGAAAAATCATGAAAAATCTAAAATATTGGAAAACAGTGTTTAAAATGAAAATTGACCCAATCTGATTACCAGAGAGATCAAATCATGTAGTACTTCCATTGTAAGAGAAATAAATAAGAGAAATAATAATTAAAAAATAACAAAGTGTTTAAAAAAATCAGGATACGCATCTGAGTACGTATTCTGAGGATGGGGTGTTACACTTTGCGTTTAGCCTTAGTACAAGAAGAACGCGGACGCAGGCTTGAGCCCTACGTTGCGTTGGCATAAGACGCGAGGTTCGCATTATGAAAGTGCCTGGACGCGGGGGATGAACTCCGTGTCCGGTGGCCCAACGCGAGAGTGAGGGAAAGAGAAGGAGACGCGGGAGTGAGAGTGATAGAAAAACCAGAGAAGAAAAGAAAATAAAAAGGAAGGAAAAGAAAGAAAGAAGGAAGGAAGGAAAAAAAGAAAGAGGGAAAGGGGGGATAGCCTGGTCGGCCGGCCGGGGGGTGGCGCCAATGGTGAGGAGGCGCCAGCGGTGGCCAATGGCCGGCAATAAGGAGAGGAGGAGGAAGAGAAGGGTGCAAGTGTGGAGTGAATAGGATTTTTGGAGTTTTTGAAACGAGATTTCGGAGAGCGAAGAAGGGTGCAAGTGTAGAGTGAATAGGATTTTTGGAGTTTTTGAAACGAGATTTCGGAGAGCGAAGCTATAACTCGTTGGAAAGAGCACTCCGAGGAGAGGAAGATGGCATAATTGCTGGGGGTTGAGGGGGTGTGGGTGGTGGTGGAGATGGTAAAGGAGTTGGTGGTAGTTGGTGTTTTGGTGATGGTGGTAATGGAGTTATGAAATAAAGTTGGAGATGGTGTTTGGGGGGTTGTTGGAGAGTGAAAGAGGGAGGAGATGGCTGCCGGAGTGGTGGCCAAGGGTCGCCGGAGGTTGACCGACTGGGGGAGGTGCGGGGCTGCCATGGGGTTAGGTGCGGTGCTGCTGGTGCTTGATGGAAGAAGAAGAAATAAAGAAGGAATGAAAGAAAGGAAATTAGGGGGTGTGGTGTAGAAGTGGGGATTATTACAAGTTTGCCATGCAAATAAGACTTGCATCTCATTTAATCCAGACCCGCGTCTGGCTAAAATGCCCAGACGCGGGGATGAGGTCCGCGTCTCAGATGAAGATTTGAAAGGAATTTAATGCAAAGAGAGAAAGAGGATCTCTGCCTCAAAAATCAGACCCGTGTCTGGTTGAGCCTCGCGTTGGAGAGGAGAGAGAAAATAGAAAAAATAAAAATATAAAGAAAAATATATAGATAAAATTTCAGTATCTGGGAAACACGAAAACTTCAGAAAAGCCCAAAAAATAAAGTAACTCAGAAAGGTTCTCAAAAATTCTCAAAAATAATAAATATTATTTTAAGATATAAGGTGAAATCAGATTTTAGAAATTCAATACCATTTTCAAAATAAAAATCTTGAAATCAATTATCGATACCGTTCTACACCGGTTCGACCGGATTTTAATAAATTTCGAAAAATCTCCAAAAATTCTCAGAGATAGAAAGCATTATCTTGAGAAATAATATGAATCGATTTTTAGAAATAAAATCCTATTTTCAAATTAAAAATTTCAGAATCTTCCAGCGATACCAGTCGACACCAATTCGGCTAAATTTCAATAAATTCAGAAAAAAACTCAAAAATATATTAAAAGAGAAAATGTGCTTCTAGGAAGCAATGTGAAAGAAGAATTTAGAAATTCAACTTCAGTTGTAAACTAAAAATTCTGGAATCGACCAGCGATACTGGTCGATACCAAATCAGGTGGAATTTTGATAAATTCAATAAAAATCTTCAAAAGATATTTAGATAGAAAATATGCTTTAAAAATAGTATAAAAATAGTTTCTAGAAATTCAATTCTAGTTGTGAATTAAAAATCTGAAAATCGATCAGCGGCACTGGTCGACACCGGTTTTGAAGATTTGCAATCTAATTCGGAAAAATTCCAGAAAAACATAAAAAATCTAAAATATTAGAAAATGTCATTTAAAACTAAAATCGGTCAAATCTGACTATTAGAAAGATCAAATCGATCAATACACTGGATCGAGTCCCTGGCTCAAACTCGAGTTGATTCTGAATCCGAGAATCCGGATCCAAATACCAAACAAAAATATAAAACAATCATTAAAAAAATTAAAAACAAGAAAAAATTAAAAGAATACGACCAGAAAATTAGAATACGTATCTAAGTACTATTCTGGGAACGATGTGCTGCATTTTTCCATGACCAAGTGTTTGAAAATGGAATGATAAAACATGCAAGCAATAAGATCTTTACTTTCTAATTAGTTACAAAAATATAGATTATGTGAGATCATCATACCTATCAATTCATGAGTTATGTAGGCAAGCGAGATACAATTTTTTAAAAGATGATTAAATTAAACTAAACAACAATTTCAACAGCCCTAAATATTCTCTACGCATGAACTAGAGTGGTACTACTCACTTTTAATTTACCAAAGAGCTTGGATAATTTAACAATTGTTTAAATATTGTTTAACCTAACAAAATCAGGACAATGAGCACAATATAAGAGATGAATTACTAGCTACTTAAGCATTTTTAACAAAGTTTCATCATATCTTAGATATCAGATTAGTTACACATGATGTTAAGTAAACAAAAAATAAAATAGAATGAAGTAAAAGAAGAAAACATTATAAAGAAAGAAAAATTTTACTAATACTTAACTCTATTACAAATACTCTCCAAGTTCCTTTGTTGCGGTAACAAACTTCCACTCAACCTTTGGAGGAACAAGAGACACCTTTAGTTCAAGCCTCCCTCCCTTGTTTATAAGCAGAGTCTGTTATAATTATTTGTTAAGATTTTAACTATATCTCCTATGCGCGGTCGGGTCACTGTAAGGGTTGGAAGGGGACGGGGAGCCCCCTCCTGGGGGTTTCAGGGGGCTGAGGACCAACTTTTTTAGACCTACCATTTACAAATCTCGTTTGTTCGGGCTCGTGATGAGTTTTGTTTGTGTTTGTGATCGATATGATTTTTAGATCTAAAAAGTATTGAGCATCATTCAATGTCGGTGAATGGGGGTCTCCTAGTGATGGTGAAGCTGATATGAGGGCTGCGACTCATGATTGCAGCCCTCTGTGAGGTCTGCGACGCAGTCCTTTATTAAAAGACCGTGACTATGGTCACACTCGTTTTAGTAATTAAAAATTAAGATATTTTGCGAGGGCTGTGATCATTGTCGCAGACCCAATATAAGTTGGAGAATTGTGTTTTTGTGTGGACTGTGATCGCAGTCTCAATATAAGCTGGAGAATTGTGTTTTTGTGATCGCACTCCTAATAAAGACTCAAAAATATCATTTTTTGTGAGGACTGCGATCACGATCGTAATCTTCTATACACTAGTAGTCCACATTTTTAAAGCGATCCGCTTTTTTTGAAACGATTACTGCGGGGTATTTATGTCTTTCGCCACCGAGGAGCTCTGCTGCGTTTGAAACATAAGCGCACCGGGTTGGTTTAAAAAAATGTGACTTTAGCGAATTAAATTATTAAGTTAAGCTTTTTTTTTCTAATTATAATTTGACATAGAAATCGTAGCCCCCAAAAATAATAGAAAAATCTTAATAAAGCACAATAATAGATTACATTAGTATTTATTAAAAAGAAAAAGAAAAAGAATAATCCAATCCGATAAAAGAACCATCCGCAGCCAATCTGTGGGTCCCAACTGTTATATGTTATTGTGCGATCAGGCGCTGCTCACAGAAAGGCGCCGCTTTCTTCGTCGAGTCCGAGTCTCTCTCTCTCTCTCTCTCTCTCTCTAAAATCGAAATAAATACCAACAAATAAAGTCCTCTTTAGAACAGAACGCGGTCAATTCCTCTCTCCCCCTCTCCCCCCTCGAGCCGAAAACCAAAACCCTAGCCCCTCTCATGTCCTGATCGCCCGCGTCGGAGACGGCGGACCAGATGGCGGCGGAGCTAGGGCAGCAGACGGTGGACTTCTCCACCCTTGTCCGGCGGGCGGCGGAGGACTCCTACCTCTCCCTCAAGGAGCTCGTTGACAAGTCCAGCAAGGCCTCGTCGCAGGAGGAGGAGCGGTCCGATTCCGAGAAGAAGATCGATCTTCTCAAATTCATTGTCAAGACACAGCAGCGAATGCTCAGGCTCCACGTCCTCGCCAAATGGTGCCAGCAGGTTAGGGTTTTTGGAGCTTCGGCCCGTCATTTCCTTTATCCTGGGTTTCCTGTTGGTGCGCTGGTTGGTTTCTGGGGTTTTGTGTTGAGATTCTGGACCGGAGACTTTAGATTTACACCGGATTTAGAAATTTTGTAACTGATAAAGTAGCAAGGAATTTTGCAAGAAAGTGCACACCTAGAATTGGAATTAGTTCTATTGAACTCAAAATTGGATATAGAATGTTAAGAGTTGCCGAAAATCTGATTTTGTCGCGTAAAGATGGCTTTGCTGATAAAGAAACAAAGAAATTTCACCAGAAAAAAAGCGGCGGTCTTTGAACAGAAATTTAGATTTTGAATTGTCTTAATTTTACATTCAAGGTGTAGAAATATGGGGCATATTTCAATGAATGGTGGCTGATATCAGGTTCAAGTGAAAAGGGAAGTTTGATCCTAGGATCTCTGAGTTGGTAGCCTCAAGGTGTGAGTCAGAAGCGCCAGTCTCTCTTCATTCTATCCTTATTTGCAGAGACATTATACTCCTGGACTAACTTTAGTGTTGGGAGTTCGTGATAATTACAAGCTAATTATTTGAAACAACCTAATTGGCCACCTATTTACTTTATTAGAGTGTGAATACTGCTGTATGCACAAATTTCTTGTTCGCATGGAAGCACTGTTAGTTATTCTTTTTTTTTTTTTTAATAGAAAGAGGACAGTGGTCACCCTCGAATCTACACACACCCAAACCCACCCATCACTAATTACCCAAGTTAAATCGCCCCATTCGACAACTGCGGGGATTGAACCTGAAACCTCCTCCATGAGAGGGAGGGGTCTTACCAGTGGGCTAACCCGCAGTTTAGCTGTTCAGGTTTATATTGGACATTTAAAATGAGGATCATATGTATAATGTTCTATACTTGAGTCTTTCCAGTCTGCATTCAGTGAAAAAGTATCCGTGTGCAGTTAGTTTTCTTTACTTTAAGACAGCAATGCATTTGTATAGGATACACCAATTTATGATTAAAGAAACAAGGGGTTCAATTTATCTGCTGTGGTTATATTAATTCTAGATAATAATATTGAATGTTAATTTTGATGTTTGTAGGTTCCGCTGGTAAACTATTGCCAACAGCTTGCATCAACTCTTTCCAGCCATGATACATGTTTCACGCAAACTGCTGATTCTCTATTCTTCATGCACGAGGGACTGCAGCAAGCCCGTGCTCCAATATTTGATGTACCATCCGCTATTGAGGTCCTCCTAACCGGAGGATATAAGCGGTTGCCAAAATGTATAGAAAATCTCGGAATTCAAACTACACTTCCTGAGGATGAGCTTAAACCTGCTTTGAAAAAGTTGAATGCACTCTTGAGATCCAAACTTCTAGAAATTTCACTTCCAAAAGAAATTTCTGAAGTGACAGTAACTGATGGTACAACGATTCTTCGCGTTGATGGGGAGTTTGAAGTTTATCTTACTTTGGGTTACCGTGGACATCTCTCTCTGTGGAGGATTCTGCATTTGCAGTTGCTTGTAGGTGAGAATAATGGGCTTGTTAAGCTTGAAGAAACACGGAGATATGCTCTTGGAGATGATCTAGAGCGCAGGATGGCTGTTGCTGAAAATCCCTTCATGATTTTGTACAATGTTCTCCATGAACTCTGCATCGCCCTTGTTATGGACACTGTACTAAGGCAAGTTCAAGTACTACGCCAAGGCAGGTGGAAAGATGCTATACGCTTTGAGCTTATTTCTGATGGCAGTGTTGGACAAGGTGGGAATGCTACTTCTTTGCAGTTGGCCCAGGATGTGGAGATTGATTCAACTGGTCAAAGGACTCCTGGTCTGAAAATTTTCTATTGGTTAGATTTTGAAAAAATCCCCTCAGGAGCTGCTGCGTCTTGTTCATCCCCATTTATCAAAATTGAGCCAGGGCACGATTTGAAAGTAAAATGTTCTCACAGTTCATTTGTCTTTGATCCACTTACTGACCAAGAGGCTGAATTTTCACTTGACCAAAGTTGCATTGACATTGAAAACTTTTGCTAAGAGCTATTGCCTGTCACAGACATACTCGTCTTCTTGAAATCCAGAGGGAATTGAGTAGGAATGCACAAATCTGTCAAGCCTCTGGTGATGTTATCCTTAAGCGCGAGGGAGAGGAAAATGATAAAGACTTAAAAAAGGTGTGTTTGATGATATCAAATCTTTTATGGTTAATTTTCATTACCTGCTCTTTCTCCACCGTTTTTTATTTTAATCCTTGTAGTGATGGCACCGTTAACTAAAACACTAGTATTGGATGGCTATGGGGAAACCAAAGCTTTTATAAACAGAGGAAATTTAATCGAGTGTTTATGATTTTATTTTTTTCATATAATGTGTGCCCCTTTTCATATAGGGAGAAAGTGCCTCATAGTGTATGTTGTGTCATGCCCTGAACTTGTTACTTTCCCAATGTTCCCATCACAAATCACATGCTTATCAACTCTTCTCAAGTTCTTATTGTTGTTGACTTTTTTAAATGAACACAAGATGGCTACTATAAGACGATAGAAATTGAGTAATAAGTAAAATTGTTATTTCAGGGATAATTTCTTGGAATCACTAATTTATAATGTTGTTTTGGTTTCTGAATTTATTCATTTTTTTCTCTATCTGTTTGAGCTTATCATTTACATTAACATTGAACTGAACATTTAAAGGCATAGATCTTCAGTTCAATGTGCAAAATATACATGAGTATGGCATTCTTGATAATTGATATAACAGGATAGCTTATTCATGCTTTTCTTCCCGCTAGAATTGATGAAAACCATTCTTTTAAAGTTCACTTGTAGCTTATAGTGAAGTTGATTTGATGCTGTAGCAGCTGGACCATTCTTAAAATTTTGTATTTCTCTTCTCATGTCTAGACAAATTGGCAAAGAACTACATGAAAATACCAGTATAATCATGCTTACTGCTTAGTTAACAATCTTTTTGATATGATGTTGAATTGGTTTGACCTTATGACTTTCAATCAAACCTAATACATCCAGTGTTATTAATGAAATGCACACCTTCATGTTATGAAATGCACACCTTCATGTTATAAATAAGAGTATATGTGTGCATAAATTTTTTGGGGAATTAGATAGTTATACTTCTGGAACGTGATAGCATGAACCATTATTTGCATGCTGTGAGGTACCACTGAGATTAAGGGTGATAATCAGGTCGGGCTCTGGTCAACCCGAATTTGACATGACCACAACAAATCATTACTTGAACTTGGTCCGAATAGCATTTGGGTTTAGGAAACCTAACCTGTGCCTGACTCGACCCAACTAAGTGAAATTGGGTCGGGCCACATTGTTCTCAGGGGAAAAAGTTGAGATTGAGAGAGATCACGCGGGGGGGGGGGGGTGATGAGGACATCACGCAGTTCCCATTTATCTTTTCATGCTTTACTTATTTAGAGGATTTAGTATTCTATTTCAGCTTTATTTGAGTTGGTGTTTTAGCTTTATTTGTATTCCTTTGTGGGCGTTTAGTACCACATCGGTTATTTCCCAGTAGTTCTCTTTTGTAAAGCCTATATAAGGCCCCCTAGACTACCTTGTTGAAGGCAATTATTGAATGATTAAAATTTTCCACAAATTATCTGAGTAATTCTTGAGTCTCTTTTGCTCTCGAGTTTTGGGTGAGAAGCCCGTGCAAGGGGTGGAAACCCAACTTTTATCTTTTCCTCAGTTTAAATTTCGGTTGTGATTTGAATGTGATTGCGATCCAGGTGGTTTTACATCATTTGGTATCAGAGCCAGGGTTTTCAATCCCCTTCAAAATTTTCCTTTTTTTTAAAATTCTTTCAGTCTCCAAACCCTAGATCTATATCAGCTCTTGATTTAGATCCAATCAAAAAAAAAATTAAAAGAAAAAAATTACACTGTTCAAAAAATATTACAGTGAAAAAAAAATAAAAAATAAAAAAAATAAAAAATACACTGTTTCAAAAAAAAAAAATACAGTGAATTCATCGTCGAAAATCCTGAAATTTCCCAACCCCACTGTTCATCTTCTTCCTCAACTCCGCCGTGCCTCTGCCGCCGTTGACAGCCACCTTCCACCGCCACCAGCAACGCAGGCATCACAGTCCACATCATCCGCCTTCGACGCCGCCCACGACCCGCCACCACCGCGGTCAGAGCGTCGCCATCGTCATCGTCTTCGTCCTCTTCCTCTGCCACGTCGACAGAGCCGTCGTCGCCCAGATCTCATCGCCGGCGCTTTCCGACCAGGTCATCGCCGCGTCAAGCAGAACGGAGAACTTCTCTTTGTCTCTTGCCGCCACCATCTCAGCAAATCCCGTCGTCGTCGAGCCCTCTCCGGCTGTTTGCCATCGTCGTTGGGCCCTCCATCGACGCGCAGGGAGCTCCCTAGCTTCTCCCAAGCCCTCACCGACGAGATCTGCCACCGCCATCATCACCGGGAAGCCTCCGCCGCCGACAGCAACATCACCGCACCTCCACAGTGCCACCGAACCTCACCGTGTTCCGTCACCTCTCAAGATCCAGCACCTCGGGGCGCCCAGATCTCATCGCCGACACAGTTCGTCGTCATCAGAGATCTCCGTACCTTCCTCCGCCGCCGTCATCAAAGCCACCGCCGTTGTCGAAGATCGCCGCCGCTGTTGAACATCTCCGCCGACCGAATCCGCCGCCCACATCAGGTCGCCGCAACTGCAGTCGCCATCGCCGCCGTCGTGGAGCGTCGCAAGCCCTAGCCTGAGCTCGCGAGAAGAGAGCTGATCTGGTGAGTGTGTTGATTCCACCGCGACCTTCACCGGACTTCCAAGGCGTCGTCGGAGCTCCGCCATCCTCTTCAAGTCGCCGCTGCCGCCGCTGCTCCGTTCTGCCCTAGCCGACAGCAAAAGAAAAGAGAGAATAGGGGAGATCGGGTGAGGGTTTCTTCACACCCGCCCGGCCTTTAAAAGAGGCGAGCCCATTCCGGTCGGGTCCAAATCCAACGCCGCCCATTGGCGTCAGCCCAAACCCGGGTTCTTATTGGGCTGGGGTTCAGATCCTTAAGTGGTTGGGCCGGATCCAAAGCCAACTGACCCATTTTAAACCCGTTTGGTTTTTGAGAAAATTCATAGCGGGTTGCGGGTCCGGATTTAGACGGGTTGAGTGATTACAACCTGAACCCAGCCCGATCCACTTCAGTGACGTCACTGCTGACATCAGCAACCGGGTTAACTCACTGAGTTGACTCAGTCCAGATCCAGTTCTCCTGACTCAGTCCAGAATCGCAGCATATCTTCCAGAGGTCGTTCAGGACTCGTTTCAAGTCCAAATTGACCCGTTTTCGAGGCAGTGGATTCGTGACGACTAGTACTACGCGCCTACAGCAGTCTCATTCAGATTTGAGCTACGGTCGCCTTCCCAAGCGTGAACGACTCCACCTCAGGTGATATCACAACTTGACCTAATTCGTTAACCGTTGATTACTTGCAATTACTATACGGATCACTATAATTTGTTGGTAGAAATGCTATTTGCTTCGATCTAGTGGTTGCATCTTTTCATCATTTTAGGAATGCATTTTTATTTACATTTAAAGCTTAAACTTTAGGGAATTTTTTGTTTAGTGCATACATTTAGTTTAACTGACTTTAGGGCTCTCCATTGCATCTGCTTGCTTGCTTGAGTCATCATGACTAATCACCATGATAGGGACTCCCACTTAGACCAGTTACACAATCTCCATCAGGGTCATATGTCTGTTCATGAGTACATTACCATATTTAAGGACTTAACCCATCGCAGTGAAGTGAGAGAGCACCCTTCTGAGACTAACTAGGTTTATTTGGGGTTTACGGCCTAAAATAAAACATGCTATGATTACTGGCCCCTATGACCTAGACACCGTTGAAGATGCCTTTGATGTGGCCTTAAGATTGGACTTGACTTTCAAGACGCTGGTCAATGCCAAGGTCAAATGTTCTAAGTGTAAGGGCTATGGACATTATAATTATCAATGCCCCTCGGAAAGTCAACCTGTTAGAACTTTACCCACTGATGAAGTTGACGATTCGAAGACTGTTAAGGAAGACCAAGTTTCTTCTAAAACTGTTAATATAATTGAAGACATAGCCGTTGATCCTGTCACACAGGTTATTGATGAAATTCACATGTCTTCTGATAGTGCCAATGATGACGTGGACGAAACAGTTGAGCCTAATATACCCACTGTGCCGAATCAGCCATTCGAGTCTCCTTGTGTTGAACCTAGTTTTATGGTGATTCCTATCAATTCATCTTTTAGGGAGTCACCTGAATTTCTTGCCAAGGTCCAGCAGAGAGTTTTTAATACTTCTTTTTCGGGTTGTTTAGAGTTTGTGTCCGGGTCCTCTGTACCTCCATCGTTAGGTATGTGTCCTTCTAGGCATATCATATCTCTCATTCTCCCTTCGTTAGGAGTTATGCTTAGAATACCTAATGCATTGCATCTGCCTGTTGCACATATTGATGATATCACTAGGCTGATAGCAACTTGCAATAACACCTACAAATTTGCTGCATACCCACATAGTATTTTGCAGGAATTTACAGTTGATGATAGGGTGATGGTTACGAGTCACTCTGAGGCCACGAGAAAGTTGCATGCTTGGCGTAAAGATTTCGAAGTGACTCTTAAGAGGATTGCATACATTGCTTACGAGATGGATAGCCCGTGGGATCCTGGTATCAGCTCCGTTTTCAGCCAGGATGATGCACCTCGCTCTACTCTCTGTTCCTTGATCGTGCCGCTATCTTCCACCACCGATCTGTCATGGAGACCAGCTCCTCCTCCGCCACCATGGTCTCGACATGATGTTCCCATGCTGCTGCCACGACCACCACCTTGGCCCGATTGAGATGCTTCGTGAGGAGAGTCCTCATTCGACAGGTTCAAGTTCCTCCCACCCCGAGGGAATTGATGAGGACATCACGCAGTTCCCATTTATCTTTTCATGCTTTACTTATTTAGAGGATTTAGTATTCTATTTCAGCTTTATTTGAGTTGGTGTTTTAGCTTTATTTGTATTCCTTTGTGGGCGTTTAGTACCACATCGGTTATTTCCCAGTAGTTCTCTTTTGTAAAGCCTATATAAGGCCCCCTAGACTACCTTGTTGAAGGCAATTATTGAATGATTAAAATTTTCCACAAATTATCTGAGTAATTCTTGAGTCTCTTTTGCTCTCGAGTTTTGGGTGAGAAGCCCGTACAAGGGGTGGAAACCCAACTTTTATCTTTTCCTCAGTTTAAATTTCGGTTGTGATTTGAAGGTGATTGCGATCCAGGTGGTTTTACATCAGGGGGGGTTCCTAAGGTGGTAGTGTAAATCAGTTAGGGTTGGTAATGAGCTGGGCTGGGCTAGGTCGTGCCTGGACAAGCCCATGTACGGACCACGTAAAAACGCCTAGGCTAAAGCACAACCCAAAATACTGTAGGGGTCTAGACCTATAATCTCAGTACCAGTCCAATGGATACTAGGCGCCTTACATATTGGGATGGCCCATTTATGTATCTACTTGTGCTCGAATCGTGCCGACCCATTCGTGTCGGATTTGGGCCTCCTATTTTGTGTCTACTTCACATAGTTTATGCGTAATAGTTTCTACAAAATTCAATTTTCTTCTACAAATTCATACATGAAAATGAATAGAATTAAAATCTAGTTACTTGAAGATATTAGCAAGTAATTAGAATTAAGTTTACTGGATGAGATGAGTCTGATGAGAATGAGTCATTAGATTTCATTTCATTAAAGGCTGAGATCAATTTGATCTAGGTTGAGATAAAGACTTAGATTAGTACTATTAATCGGGTCAGCCTATCTTGTCGGCCCAGTGGAGCTCCATTTGTGTCCTCATCGGGCCAAGGCAAGCTTAGGCATAGACACGAAATCAACCGGGTCGTAAATTTTAGAGTTCAAGTATGACCCAGATTCCTATTTCTATTACCATGTATTGAAAATTTTTGTGCTGGCACATCGTGGCTTGGGTCGGCTCGGGCCCATTACTAACCCTAGAATCTGTGCCGGCGACGCTGGGGACTGTGTGGAGCGGAGAAGATAGGAGAAAGAGAGGGTGGGGAAGAGTGGGGGGCGAGGCCACAAGATGGTGTCAATGGAGGCCAGGAGGACTGGAGTGGAGAAAGAGGGATTGAGAGGGGGAAGATGGTGGGTGGGGTGGGGATGAGAAAGAAAGAGGTGGGTTTTATTGGGTCGGATCGGGTCTATTTGGGTCACCTGAAACCCAATCGAACTTTTTTGGGTCAATTGGGTCGATCCGAATGTAATCCGAATCCAATTGATCCTTACTCACACCCAAAAATTTGGATCGGGTTTGGTCAATTGGATTTGGATTACATTCGGATCGACCCGACTAACCCGAAAAAAAGTTCGGGTCGGGTTTGGGTTTGACCTATTGGGTCAAGACGTGTTGCCACCCCTAACTAAGATGGGTCACTTATACGTGGCTATTAGAAGTCTGAAACTTTGTAGTCAAACATTCCAAGGAAGCTTTTCCTACTTTCCACCACTCATCATTGTCTCCCAGAAAGTTACTGTAACATAAGAGCAGTACTCATGAGGGATTAAACTATATGATCTTTGGTTTGGCAGTATTTAGTCGAGCCAGATTCATCCATATAACTTTGTTCATGTAGAACTACTATTTTTAAAGTGGGCTAGCTTCAGGCATCCACTATTTGCTGCTGGTCGCGATCATTGGACTTTAGGTAGTAGAAAAGTGCTATTTCCATAACTTTGATGCTCTAAAAAAATCCCCAAAGGCGGAAGGTTCTGGTGACAAGTGAAGCCTGAATAGGTACCTTGGCATAAATAAAAGCAGCGCTTTGAGGTTCCGACATGGTATTTTTTGGAGATAGACACATCACAGGTTATTTTACTTCTAGGTCTTTGCATTTTGTGCAGCTCGCTTGCATAAAGAACATGTTCCACATGAGGCCCGTCAAGTTGAGTTATTGATGTTAATACTTTCTCTAGAAAATAACTCCTTGTGAGTTTATCGCTATGACCTTTTCATATTAATGACAGTGGGGGTCTTTTGGTTAGAATTTAGGATGGATTATCTGCTGTGATCTTAGGAAGCGTGGATAATTTGCTCAAAGAAACATTTACTAGTTTTAGTGAACTTCGATTTTCTTTTTGTTTAGATTTAAAATCTATGGTATTTCTAGGAAACAGTACTATGCTACACCCATTAAAGCAAGTTTATGCCTCGAAGTATAATGCAACTAAATATAAGAACCAAAATTCGGTATAACTATGTGCTTAAACCTAAAATAAGCGAGAGGAATAAGGGCCTCATCCAGCCTATGAGATGAAAACTTGTACCCGGTCTAATTTCAGTGTTTGGCTGGTACAATGACACTTTGTTGCTTAATACCATTTCCAAACTGTGCCCATCAGGATTGAAGTTAAAAGTATCTTCTGCTTGGTGCATGTTTTCTCATTAATTGTTGTTGTTATTCTCGTCGATGATGATGATGATGTTGTTGCTTTCAACATCCTTGATATAATTTTTGACATTTAACAATATATCCAACTGCAGAGAGATGGCCGAGTTTTTACTGAGGAATACTTTGATGATGAAGTACTGCAAGTTCGCGCGTATGGCATATCATATGTTACCCTTGGAATAAATATCAGGTTTTCTCCCTTAAATATTTATAAATATTTAGCATCCTAATCTTTCATGCTGGTGTTTATGGAGTCTAATCTTAAACTATGACTAGCAATACCTTGTAAGATCTGGTATATTTTTACAGTAAACCTGCAGCGAGGTTTTTGTTTTGGCTGACAAACTTTTGTTGTATTGTTGCTTACTTACCCAGTTTGATTGAATAGTATATTATATTTAAAAAAAAAAAAAGAAAAAGAAAACACTTGAGGTGCTGTTGAGTTGAAACAACCTGGCATGGAAGTTTGGAAGATAAATTTTCATGATTGCTTCCATTTGTGTAACTATGATATTTTTGTCACAACACCTATGTGTGGGTATCAACAGATAGAACTCTTTTATATCCGAGTTTCAGTAAGGGACAAGTGGACTGCATAAAGCGATGCAATGTTCTTCTTTAGTGTTTGTATCTTGTAAGGATGCAACAATATTAATAATTTAATATATTTTGGTTGATCTCAACAAGAAGTTTCCTTGAAGATAATGGTTCATATGGAGGACATAGCATTACCTGTCTTTGTTTGCATTCTGACATGTCCAAAGGGATGTACGTACTGTGGTGCTAAAGTTTGTGAAGTACAAGGACATTGTATGTAATTTTAATGGCATGTCCAATGAATTTGTTTGGCATAAAGAATAACCTGATGTAATATGAGGTGGATCGCAATCACTTTCAATCCAAAGAAAAGAGGAAACTAGGGTTTGAGAAAGAAGAGATAAGAAACTGGATAAACTTTGGACTTCACACCCCCTGCACACGATCAGGCTTCACACTCCGTACACTAGATTGGGCTTCACACCCCTTATATCAACCTCAAGATCTCAGATCTCGAGAATTTAACTGAAAATTTTCATTCATTCATTCATACCAATAAGAGAGGTCTTGAGGCCTATTTATAGGCTTTACAAATGTCCAGTTTCAGAACATAACCGACGTGGTACTAAATTTTTAAAAACAAAAATTAACTAATTTCAAAATAAACTGAAGCATAATAATAAAGAGTGATGTCTTCATCATTCTCCTGAGGTGAGAAAACCTCGACCATGTTGAGTGAGAACCCCCACACGAAGCATGTCAATTGGGCCAAGGTGGTGGTTTGGGAATCACCGGTTATGCATCAACTTCGAACCAAAGTGGTGGAGGTGAGACTGCCCACTGTGACGGATCGACTGCAGTCGATGGTAGAGCTGGAAAGATGCATGCAACAGAAAGAGTAGCATCTGATCCACTGAAAATCGAACTAATATTAGGGTCTCATCGGAAATCCAATTCATCAGTGAGGCTGTTTGGTTAGGGGAGGAAGTGAGGAAGTAGTACTAGTTCCCTTTGAAACTTGAGAATTAATTAGTGAGTTTTTCGGTGTTTGGATGTTGTTGGGAAGTGTGGTTGGAAAATATTATGTCTTTTCCGGTGTTTGGATGGAAATGTGAAAGTGAGAGTGAAAAAGTTGACCACAAAGTTGACCGCAAAATAATACTAAAATAAAAATTAATTAAGAAAAATAAAAATTAGATTGTAATTAGAATGCAAGTGAGATTTATATGATCACAAAATTAACTGTTTTGATCTACAACTTATTACAAATGAGATTTACATGACTACAAAATTAACTGTAGCACTCTGGAAGTGAGGAAGTAATTGTGTAAAAGGGAAAGAGAAAAGGAAAAAGAGTTATTATTTTCCTTTTCCGTTGTTTGGATAGATAGGGAAGTGAGCAATTATACTTCCCCATTTCCTTACTTTTGCCCACTTCCTTCCAACCAAACACGCCCAGTAATGAAAATAATCCTCCTCGGGACTCTAGAAGGACATATACATAAAGCGTGTAACTGACTTTACGAGTCTCATCATGTATTTCAGGCAAATGCAATACAACAAACTCACTAAGTAAAACTCCTAAAGATAGGACATAAATATATGTGTTTCATAGGATGTCATACATCAAATAACACTAACGGTATATCACTAGGACCAACAGAAATATGACGAAAGGCAGAAAATAACTTCAAAGTTCAAACATTCACTAAAAAAAGAAACACTAGGAGTAATCTAATAAACCATAATGAAAAATTTCACTGACTCACTAGAAGAGAAAAAGTTTGGAGCAATCATATAATCACAATCCTCACTAGAAGAGGAAAAGTTTGGAGCAATCACATAATCACAATCTGCACGAGAAAACTCAGATGGCTTACTAGATGTAACAATGCTAGTATTAACTGTCCCATGCTCAATTCCGTCCTTTAGGTATAGCAAGTGAATACCTAGCAACTTATATAAGCATACTAGACTCCGCTAAATATGTTCAAAATCACTAGTTTCATCTTTTGAAATATCTATATCATCAGGTATGAGTGTACTAGGCTCAACTAATGCCTCATAACGTCATTAATACTCTTTTCATGAACATGGATCTCATCAAGTGTGGGTGTACTAGACTTTACTAACTCATCAACAACATCACTAGTAACCTCAGAAGGAATATGGACATCTTCGACAAACCTCGAATTATGAATGTAATCAAATTGCACATTATCAGTATGTCGACTCTTCGAGGGACACTGATAATCATAATGTCCAGAATTTTCACACTTAGAACACTTGATCGATCGCACTCGTACGCATGGTGTTGATACCCTTCACACGTAGAACACTTGATCGAGGTGCACTCATAAGCATGGTGTTCATGTCCCTCACATGTGGAACAATGTTTTCTGGTTTTGAAAGTGGATCTATTTAGTGGTGCTCTAAAGGACCTTTCTAGCTCTAAAACCAAAAGAAACGTCTCTTCGACATAATTCATGATATGTAAGATCAACTCTCTTTTGAAGTCAAGTCCCAAACGGTTATAAAACACACACACACATATAGTAGGAAGATGGTGTATCTGAAAGTCATATTCAAATACAAGCTTCTTAAATTTAAGCTTATGTTCGGTAACAGATGAGTCTCTCTGATGTAGATAAACAACTCTTTAAACAATCGGGATCTAAAGGAATAAAATTTTCCTTTAGCTTTTCCTTCATTCATCAATGTCTCTATTGGTCTGGCGTATGTTCTTTTTAGTTGTCTTTCTACGGTAATCCTAAAATACGTGAAAACGGAGTCGTCGACGTATATACGCGAGGGAAATACCTCACATATACACGCTAAGTTTAAAATAATCTGAACAAGCTATATAATCATTATGATGACATGATAACACTGTAATATAACATATAAATCTCACACATGATAATAAATGAATAAGGAATGAAAAGGTAATTGGATACGAAATAGAGACAATCAGGAAAAATAACATGAACAAAAGGGCAGGAATACCGATAATCAAGAAGAGAGAGACTCCAGCTCCTCGCAACATGTGCAGTCTCATTGAACACCTGAACAATGTAATAAAGCATCTAATCTGGACGTGCAAATCCAGTGTCGTCAGAAAGTGATCCAATGAGTGTGTAAAATAAAAGTGAAGGTGCATGTGCATATAATGTGTGAGCATACTATGATACTATAAACTGGAATAAGACTGAAATAATATGCAAATATAAATGGACAGTAATAAGGGCGGTCAGTAACAGAATCAGACGTCCAAAATAGGTCATGTGTACAGTCAGGTGTCTATCATAACATGTATATAACAATGTCAATATAAGATTTAGTTTTGTTATTATTTATGTCAGCGAACACCAATTGTTACATGTAATAGACACATCCCATATTACGCTACCACATGTGCCAATCGAGGTTCTATGTTATTGAAACTGATCGGTTGGAGATATTGTCTGTATTTTAAGTGGGTCTCGTACATATCCGGGACCACAACCCAGACTCCTGACGCTGAACCAGGTCCTACCGCAAGGTAGTCAGGTAACATGTATACATATATAAACAAGAACGGGAACATGACGAGGTGTCAGTCACCCCACGTGAACCCTACAGTAGAACCCTCTTTCGGCTGCGCAACCTATATTCTAGGTACACCCAAATACAGACGACGTCTCCTCCATCAATTTCCAGGCTCGGTGTAAGTTGTTTAATTATCATGCTTATATTATCAAGATTATTTAATGCACATGGGATAACATCGGTGATGGCAACGGTAACAACATCAAAAGTGTGATTAGGATACCAGTATAATAGGATATATGATGTCAGTGAACATGATAAGCAGGACGATGTTGTTACTGTATAACAATATTTTACAATAGTTAAGTAACATGGACATGATAGTTATCAGGTATAACATGGACATGATAGTTATCAGGTAGATGTCATGTATAATCAGTCAAGTTTTCAAGTGGTATCATGATGTCCAGGATTAAGAATAATATGCAAAATTTATTTAAAGAGATAAAAACATTCACAAGACAATTTATCTTGTATTTAATACATGTAGATGTGAGGTAGTCAACGAGTGTGAATCATCATGAACACTAAACATAAAAGAATATTTATTAAAACCGGACAGAAACACTCACTCGAAATAAGACTGAAATACGCAATAAAGTAACAAAAGAATACCCACATTGAATTGCGCGATTTCGGGTCTGAATCGCCATCTGGTCTTCACTGCACGAATCGCTACGGATCTCCGGATCATCCCCTGGGCCGGTCTTTAAATTGTCAGTGAATCGGATCTGCAGCGAGCACGGATCTGGATCTGGTTCGGATCTCGCGAGTGGGTCCTTATCGCTGTGCCACGCAACCATACACACATGACACACGTGCACATAAATACACTGGTACACATCCACATATAATTACATGCATACATATATACATACATAACATACACATTAATTAAAATACACATGTATATACAATTATACATGCATACACACACATGAACACCCCCACGTACACAAACACGCACGTACACATTCATGCACTCACTAACACCTACACACACATTAATACATGCAGACACCCATGCATTCATTGACACAACACACTGATATATATATTCCATTGCAAACACCCTCACACATGTACCTACACACTCACAGCACCTACACACACATTAATACACAACACACATTCACATATAATTGCATAATTATACACACATTTAAATAATTAACTGCATATAAATACACATAACACATGTTAACACATATAAATAAAAAGACAAAGAAATAGAGAAGACTCAAGGCCTGCAAGGGACGTGCTCACGACGCCGGGGGGGGGGGGGGGTCATGACCTGGCTGGCGGAGGCCGCGGAAGAGATCGGTGATGAGTTCGTGCTCCGCGGAGGTCGCAGAAGAGATAGAGTGCTTCGGCGGTGGCTCTGAGGTACTCGCGCTCGCCGGCGGAGTAGGACATGACAAGTGGAGGAGAAGGCTGCTGTTGGAAGAGGGAGATGAAGGTGCGGGTGTGATCTGAGCCTGGGGGAGAGGGTACACTCAGTGGATGGGGACATGGCCTGGGTGTTGCGGGGATCGTGGCGCATGGTGTGGATCTGCAGAGGGTTGGGGTTGCCATAGCGTGGGGGAGTTGGGAGATGGAGAAGGAGGTGGACTGGTGGGAGAGGGCAAGCTTGGTGGATTGTTGGAGTGGTGATCTCGACTTGGGGTATGATGAGGCTCAGTGGCAGGTCGAGAGGGTAGTCGAGTGGGGGATCCAAGTTGCTGTGGACGGAGTCGCTCAAGGAGGGGGACGGTTGCAGTTGAGCCCGACAAAAGGAAGGGGCCAGCCAGCAAGGGGTTGCTGCAATGGTGGTGGGGCGCAGCCCGTGGAGGTCGTGAAGATGGTCAGAGCCCAGCGGAGGTGCATGACGTGCTCGATGGCCATGAGGGCTGAGGAGGGGAGAAGGCTGCGACAGGTGGAAGGGGTGCTCGGCCATAGATGAAGCTTGGTCTGGCTGCTGCTCACATGGGCTGAGGCACAGTAGGGGATCTCATGGGGTGGCTCGGGGTGCTGGTGCGACACAAGAGGGTGTGGAGCAAGGGGGAATCCATGGCGGTCGTGCTCGGAGAGGACGAGGAAGGGGTGGTGCCTGGCCATGGATGGAGGCAAGGGTGCTATGATAGAGGGAGAGAGCCCAGCCATGGGGGCGGCTGCTAGCAAGGTAGGGTTAGGGTTTGATTTAGGGTTAGGGTTAATTAGAGAGTATGTAATATATATATATATATATATATATATATATATATATATATATATATATATAGGGATTGTGTTATGGGTTTTGAGTTTGGGTAGTGGGTTAGCTAATGAGTTTGGGCTATGGGGCTAATGAGTTAATCAAAAAGAAAAGTAGGAAAGAGAGTAGTTTTGGGTCCGGGCCAAGATAAAAAGAGAAAAATTAGAAATATTAGTAATAATAATAATGTTTATACAACTAATTAAGTAATTATTAGTAGAGATAATTAGTAATGATAATGACTAGTAATAATAACAACATTATTAACAATAATAATTACATAGATGTGATATTAGTAATAAGATAATGAACAATAATTAATACAACATATATGTGTACACATATATTGAAATACTATTATATATTATTAACTCATGTATTAGAAAATATGGGTATTACATTCTACTCACCTTAACAAAAATTTCGTTATCGAAATTTCAATAAAGTGAGGAATGAATAGAAAATCAAAGTTAAGAAATAGATTTCAAGCAAATTGATAAATCAAGAGAAATGACTTATATTGATCGATGATATTATTTTCTCGCCTTCCACATACCTTCTCTGTGCATTATAGGCCCATCACGTTTTCGCTGCGCGCTCTGATCTCTGACGTCGGTTCGGATATAATGGCCGATTTTAAGAGACAAAATTAGGAAAATAGAATTTGGAAGAAGGATAGCAATCAAGAAGGAATCTAGATTACTCTAGAAGAAGAGTTAGAATCAGGAATATCAAAAGATCAAAGGGATAAATATTCAAAGGGAGGACGATCAATTCTCAAGTGAACTCAATATCATCATGTGAATAGTATATGTTCATTACAGTGTAAATATAACTCGTCTCAAGTCACTGGTAAGAACTAGGTCTTTTTTATTTCGAAAATCGAAAGTCGAATCTGGTTCTGATACCAAAAAAAAAATCTTGCCACGCCCCGCTTCCCAAAATATGTGGAAACGGAGTTGCGACGAGAGTCGACGACGTATATACGCGAGGAGAATACCCCACATATATACGCTAAGCCTAAAGTAACCTAAACAAACTATATAATCACTACGATGACATGATAACACTGCAATATAACATATAAATCGCACACATGATAATAGATGAATAATGAATGAAAAGGTAACTGGATACGAAATAGAGAGAATCAGGAAATAACATGAACAAAAGAGCAGGGACACCAATAATCAAGAAGAGAGAGACTCCAGCTCTTCGCAACATGTACAGTCTCATCGAACACCTGAACAATAGAATAAAATATCCAATTTGGACGTGCAAATTTAGGGTCGTCAGAAAGCGACCCAATGAGTGTGTATAATAAATTGAAAAGTGCATGTGCATATAATGTGTAAGCATACTATAATACTATAAACTGGAATAAGGCTGAAATAATATGCAAAAATAAATGGATAATAATAAGGGCAGTCATTAACAGAATCAGACGTTCAAAACAGGTCATGTGTACAGTCAGGTATCTATCATAGCATGTACATAACAATGTCAATGTAAGATTTATTTTTGTTATTAAATAAATGTCAGCGAACACCAATTGTCACATGTAATTGACACATCCCATATTACGCTACCACGCGTGCCAATCGAGATCCTATGTTATTGAAACTGATCGGTTGAAGACATTGTCTGTATTTTAAGTGGGTCCCGTACATACCCGAGAGCTCGGCCCAGACTCCTGACGCTAATCCAGGCCCTATCGTAAGGTAGTCAGGTAACATGTATAACAAGTCAGGTAACATATATAACATGTATAAACAGGAACATGACGGTGAAATCACTTAGAGGGGGTGAATAGGTGATAAGGCTAATCAATGAACTAAATGCGAAAATTAAAACTAAATTGCAACAACACTTAGTGCAACCAACGAGTGTAGCCAAATTCCCCGTGAAGGGCTCTGGACTAACTCCTCTTGATTCCTCTGAATAAGAGTTGAGGCGCTATATGAAGCTCTCGTGGTTAAGCCCAAGTGAGGCACACAAGCAAACACAACCAAGCATATAGGAATAAGCAATATGAATCAATGCAAGGCACAACACAAGCATATAAGATATGACAACATGAATGATGCTATGCACAAATAAAGAGAGAGTTTAGAGTCAATGGATCAAACGCAAACAATAAGATGTGTTTCGAGGTTCGAGCACCGAGCTCTACGTCCCCGCCTTCACCGAGAAGGATTTCCAATCCACTAGGAGTACCGAACTCCTCTCTCAACCAATACAACCTCCACCGAGGCAATACAAAGGGTCTACCGAGGACCGGAGTATCGAACTCCACCAATCCAACTCTCTACCGAAAAGGGATCTCAACACAAGCCTCCACCTCTCACTAGAGGGAGCTAACCACAACCTAAATCAACCTCTACCAAAGAGGGATAACCACAAAGAAAAAGGGTTTATAACAAGGTGATCACAAAAGACCACAAACTCAATTTTTCCACAAATAATGATCCTATAAAATAGGATAGAATGATATAGCTCAAGTGTGGAAAACAAAGTGTTTTTTGATCAAAGAAAATCTCTTGGGAAAATACCAAATAGATATAGATTTGTAGATCATGAAACTAATTCCCAAAAACCTATTTTCTTTGAAATAACCAAAACACTTTTTAAAACAATAAGATGGATCTTTTTGGCACTAAAACACTTTTGAAAACTTGTTTAAAACACTAGAGAAACTCTGTAAATTTTGCACAAAAAAACTTAGCCAAAAACTCAAACAATGGGATATATACACCCCAATCCAAAAACTAGCCGTTAGAGCTAATTTCAGCTCTTGGCGGCTGGCGGTCGACCGCCAGCGGTAAAAAAAATGACCGTTGGAAGCCAGAGATCGACCGGCCGGTCGACCGTAAAAATCCAGAGAGCAAAGCTCTCTGGCCGGTCGACCGCACGGTCGACCGCCCAAGTGCCTGGCCAACGTGCACAGGTGTGTGCACGTTGTGCACGTCGGTCGACCGGCCCGGTCGACCGCCAGAGCCTGGCAGAAGGCAATCTGGGTCAGGAAACTGGTTTTTAAATAATTCTAATAAATCCCATAAAACTTCTAAAAATCTACAAAAATAGTTTCTAACTTTATATATGATATATAAATATGTGATAAAAATTTCAACACAAATATCAAACATTTTAAACCATTTTTGTGTTATGGAAAAATTACCGAAAACCAAAAATTGTATTTTTCCAAACTTTGATTTTTCAAATAAACTTTGTCCAAAACATATCCAAATACAAAAGCATGATACTTAATCATTTTAAAGCATGTTGCATATGGACATAGGTCCAATATACATGAAACATATACATATCATTGTTTTTGACTTAAATATGAAAATATGTTTTGTTAAAATACAAAAGCACCAAATACATTAATAGGCATATCAGACTAAGTTTGTTTAAATAGTTGAAGCATAGATGTATATAGAACATATCTAATATACATTAAACCATGTAAACTTATATTGATACTATCTATTCATGAAACCAATATCGGTTAAACCAAAAACTGAAAAACCAATATCCAAAACATGAAACGTGTGTATTGTGAACTTGAGCATATCACACTATCTAATTTTTACACATAGATCTAAAACACAAACTAAACTAGGATACCTAAGTCTTCTTGACGATCTCCATCTTCAAGTTGACTCGATCCAAACTGTGATCCACCGAGTTTGACTCCAACGAGTGCTATATATGATCTTTATGCTCGGGCTCTTGAATCACCATGTGAAAGGCTTCAAAACTCCTTTGTTGAAGCTAATCACCAACTAACATCTTGGTTAATGATCTGAAACTAAACATCACAAGATTATTAGTAAACATAACTACATGAGTTAATCATCATCAAAACTAGAGTGGAAGGCCACTGGGCCAACGACGGGGTGTCAGTCATCCCACGAGAACCCTGCAGTGGAGACCTCTTTCGGCTGCGCAACCTATATTCTACGTCCACCCAAAATACAGACGTTGTCTCCTCCATCAATTTCTCAGTCTCTTTGTAAGTTGTTTAATGATCATGTTATTATACTATCAAGATTATTTAATGCACATGTTACTTACATCACTGGGATAACATCGGTGATGGCAATGATAACTACATCAACAGTGTGATCAGGATACCAGTATAACATGATATATGATATCAGTGAATATGATAAGCAGAACGATGTTGTTATTGTATAACAATATTTCCCAGTAGTTAAGTAACATGGACATGATAGTTATCAGGTAGATGTCATGTATAATTAGTCAAGTTTTCAAGTGGTATCATGATGTCCAGAATCAAGAATATATGAAAAATTTATTTAAAGAGAGATAAAAACATTCACAAGGCAATTCATCTTGTATTTAATACATGTAGATGTGAGGTAGTCGACGAGTGTGAATCATCATGAACACCAGTTTAAACATAAAAGAATGTATATTGAAACCGGGCAAAAACACTCACTCGAAACGAGACTGAAATACACAATAAAGTAACAAAAGAATACCTACATTGAATGGCGCGGTTTCGGGTCCGAATCGCCATCTGGTCTTCACTGAATGAACCGCTACGGATCTCCGGATCATCCTCTGGGCTGGTCTTTAAATTGCCAGTGTATCGACTCTGCAGCGAGCACGGATCCGGATTGGGTCCGGATTTCGCGAGTGGGTCTGTATCGCTGTGCCACACAACCATACACACATAGACACACGTACACATAAATACACTGGTACACATCCACATATAATTACATACATACATATATACATATATACACAACATACACATTAATTAAAACACACTCGTATATACAATTATACATGCACACACACATGAACACCCCCACGTACACAAACACATACGTACACATTCATGCACTCGCTAAACACCCCCCCACACATTAATACATGCAGACACCCATGCATTCATTGACACAACACACTAATATATATATATTCCCATGCAAACACCCTCACACATGTACCCACACACTCACAACACCTACACACACATTAATACACAACACATTCGCATATAATTACATAAATATACACACATCTAAATAATTAACTACATATAAATGCACACAACACATGTTAACACATATAAAATAAAAAGAAATAGAAATAGAGAAGACTCAAGGCCTGCAAGGGACGTGCTCACGGCCCGGGGGGGTCACGGCCTGGCCGGCAGAGGCTGTGGAAGAGGTCGGTGATGAGTTTGGGCTCCGACGGAGGTCACGAAAGAGATGGAGTGCTCTGGTGGTGGTTCCGAGGTACTCACGCTCGCCGGTAGAGTAGAAGGACATGACAAGTGGAGGAGAAGGCTGTTGTTGGAAGAGGGAGATGGAGGTGCGAGTGTGCTCTGAGCATGGGTGAGAGGGTACACTCAGTGGATGGGGACTTGGCCTGGGTGTTGCGGGGATTGTGGCATATGGTGTGGATCTGCAAATAGCTGGGGCTGCCATGGCGTGGGGGAGTTGGGAGATGGAGAAGGAGGTGGACTGGTGGGAGAGGGTAGGCCTGGTGGGTTGTTGGAGTGGTGATCTCGGCTTGGGGCATGATGGGGCTTGGTGGCAGGCTGAGAGGGTAGTCGAGTGGGGGATCCGAGTTGCTGTGGACGGAGGCGCTCAAGGAGGGGGGTGGTTGCAGTTGAGCCCGACCAAGGGAAGGGGGCAGCCAGCAAGGTGCTGCTGCGATGGTGGTGGGGCGCAGTCCGTGGAGGCCGTGAAGATGGTCGGAGCCTGGCGGAGGTGCACGACGTGCTCAATGGCCGTGAGGGCTGAGAAGGGGGAGGAGGCTTCGGTACGTGGAAGGGGTGCTCGGCCATAGCTGAAGCTAGGCCTGGCTGCTGCTCGCATGGGCTGAGGAGGCACGGTAGAGGGAATCTCATGGGGGTGATTGGGGTGCTTGGTGCGGCAACGACAAGAGGGGGTGGAGCAAGGGGGAAGCCATGGCGGTGGTGCTCGGGGAGGAGGAAGGGGTGGTGCCTGGCCATGGATGGATGCAAGGGTGCTGTGATAGAGGAGAGAACCCAACCAGGGGCGGCTGCTAGCAAGGTAGGGTTAGGTTTTGATTTAGGGTTAGGGTTAGGGTTAACTAGGCATATATATAGGGATTGTGTTATGGGTTTTGGGTTTGGATAGTAGGTTAGCTAATGAGTTTGGGCTATGGGGCTAATGGGTTAATCAAAAAGAAAAGTAGGAAGAGAGAGTAGGTTTGGGTCTGGGCCAAGATAAAAAGAGAGAAAAATTAGAATTAATAGTAGTAATAATAATGTATACAACTAATTATGTAATTAGTAGTAGAGATAATTAGTAATGATAATGACTAGTAATAATAACAACATTATTAACAATAATAATTACATAGATGTGATATTACTAATAAGATAATAAACAATAATTAATACAACATATATATATATACACATATTGAAATACTATTATATATTATTAACTCATGTATTAGAAAATATGGGTATTACAATATCACCTGAGGGGATGAGTAGTTCACACTGAAGCATAAGTACTGTAAGAGTTTTTAAATGATTCTTCACAACTAATCTCTAGAATACTTGCAGAGAAGTTCTAGAATAGCTGCAAAACATGCTGGACACCTTTTAAATATCGGCCGATTCGGTTGAGATATCGTTCGATGTCTCCTTTTTTGTCTGCTGCCGATACGATATGGGAAAATCGTTCACCATATTCGTTTGCAGTAAAAAACGGCCGATATTTGAAATATCGGCCGATAAATCTCCCGATATTGGCCGATAAATTGCCCGATATGAAATAGCTTATTTATTGCATGACTGCGTGCAAATGTATATTATTTTTTTTGTCTTTGCAAGCATATTACATCATTTTTATTAGGTAAATGATATGTATGACTCTAAACCAACTTTTAATTATCAATATTTCATTATATATAGTGTCCGACATGAACGCCCGATATGCGCGCGTATCCCCGATATCTCCTCCGATATCCGATATCTGATATAAAAAACCCACATCCGATATGATTCCGACATCCGATATTTAGAACCTAGCCTGGATGTGATTAGAGAAAGACTGCTTCAAAAACGGCTCAAATTGGGCACAAAATGGTTCCTGAACCAATTTCAGCCGCGTCAAGAATCAGTCAGCTCGGGTCGGCTTAAGTCTGGTCGGACCCTGGGTTGCAAGCGGGTCTGGCCGGGCTTGAAAGGGACTGACTTGAAGCAGAACCTGATTGGATCTGAACCCGAATTAAACCTGATTGGATCCGGGTTGGGTTCAGTAACTTCGAGTTGACTTCGTGTGGATGGCGGCGTCGGTGAGCTCTGGCGGCGTCGGCGAGCTCTGATGATGATTCCAGTGATTGGTACGGGCTCGAAAAGAATCAGTGATGACGAGGTTGTTGGATCTGGCTGGCAAGGTCGACGACGTTGCAAAGACGAAGAAGACGACGACGACAATCAAAGGTGTTGGCGGCGATGTTACCATTGCTGTTGAAGAGATCTGATGATAAAGGCGAGGGAGAGGAGCGAGATCTGATGATGAGGGAGAGGCGGTGAAGACGAAGACGTCGGCGTGCGCTGGCGAAGACGAGATTGGGAAGTGGAGACGTCAGCGATGAGATTGGTGGCTGCGTCGGTATGATCTCGTGGCAGCGCAAACAAAGCGGTAATGTCGATGACTGATGATCAAATATGAAGACGAGGATGATCGGCGATTGATGATGGTGATGACGTTGCAACGACGAGGGTGTTGCAGTGGCGACGGGCTGGCTCTGCGAGGACGGCTGCTGGTGTTGTCGGTGTTGGCGGTGAAGGCGGAGGAGATGTGGCGGCGGGAATCAACATTATGCACATGATTAGGGTTAGGGTTTTGGTTTTGTGGAAAGGGAAGATAACGAGTAGGATTTTCTTTTGATTCTTTTTCACTTTTTTCCCTTCTCTATTCTTTCGGGGGTTTTGATCTAGGGATTTGGAAGAAGGAAGATGAAAATTTTGAAGGGGATTGGAAATCAAATGCTCGGATACCAAATTGATATAATATGGGGTGGATCGTAATCACCTTCAATCCAAAAAAAAAGAGGAAACTAGGGTTTAGAAAGAAGAGATAAGAAACTGGATAGACTTTGGGCTTCACACCCCTTGCATACGATCGAGCCGCACACCCCTTATATCAATCTCAAGATCTCAGATCTTAAACATTTAATTGAAAATTTTCAGTCATTCATTCAATACCAATAAGAGAGGTCTTGAGACCTATTTGTAGGCTTTACAAAAGCCCGGTCTCATAACATAACCGATGTGGTACTAAAATTTTCAAATAAAAATAAAAAACAACTAAATTCAAAATAAACTAAAGCATAATAATAAACTGGCAAGCAGAGTGATGTCCTAATCATAACCTTATCTTATTCTGATTTTCTTCTTGATAGAATTGTTTTTTGAACCTCGTTTTTTACATTGTAATTGAATATTGATAATTAGAATCCTCCGGGCACAAAACAGATTTTGCTGCTTGACACTGTTTGGAACTTTGGAGTTGAAATCTTCTTAAAACTCAAAAGTGATTTGGTTAGACCTTTATTGGTAATTTGGTATTGATAGAAGGAAGTAGCCACTTTTATTTTAACTATTGCATTAAACTTAAATACAGAATTTATGGACAGTGAAGGAAAGCTATATCTACTTCTTTTCTTACTTAAAAGATGAAAATACATTATTTATTCCAAGAAATAATCACATATACTCAATATCTTATTCAAATATTAAAATTTGAGCTTATCCAACAATATCTTATTTCATAGTTGCAACGGATGGAAAAATCTGCTATGAATTCAACTTGTCCTCCAACGAGGAGCAGCATGAGTATGATCATCTCTACTTAAGCTTGAGGAACCTAGTGCTGTTAAAGGACTTTTTATGATAAGGTTTTACAATGAAGTTTGGCAGTCATATAATATGCTTGTGCATGCTCATAGTTCAGTTTGACTCATGCATGTTAAAAGAATAAAGGTCTTGGGCCCCTGAAACTTAGACTGCATGTGTCTCAAGCGATTTTCTTCTCAGAACGTGACTGATGATTTAAAATTTCATTGATATCTTCATGTATGATACAAATATCAAAATCCCTTTTATTGATATTTGTTCTAGCACAGAGGAAAGCAGGAAAGCTGATCTAGGAGAAAGATAAATTTTCGGTACATACTTATCCTTCAAGTGCATGCAAATTTGAGCAGTCAGTAACCACCATGAAGTTTTGACTTATTCATCTTATATACATAATTTGGGATTGTTAGTAGAAGCCACTGCAAGGTTTATTTTAATCATTGTATTGTTACATATCCATCATTTTTAAAGATTCATCATCCAAGTATATTCCCAATGGAATTGGCAATGGAAACTCCTCAAATTCAAGTAGTTCCACACAAGGTTATGGAAATTGTTTATAAAAAGTGTTAGCCAAATTGCTGACTGATCAAGTCTTTAGGTGTATACTTTTGTTATCTTGGTAGATATTTGAGTGAAGTTATATGTTTTCCACACTCTTCAAGTCCTATTTACCATCTTTAATGCATCATGGTGCATAACTTTTTGTTCTTCATTTTATATTATCATTCTTGATGTACTTTTTGGAAATTAGGAATGGTCGTTTCCTTCTCCAGTCCACAAAAAATATCCTTGCATCATCTGCACTGTTGGATTGTGAAGACGCTTTAAATTCGGGAAGCATGACAGCAACAGAAGTTTTTATAAGTTTGAGAAGCAAAAGTATCTTGCACTTGTTTGCATCAATTGGAAGGTCTTTGGGGCTTAAGGTACTTATTTAAATTTTCTTTCAAAGTAGTCAAATTAAACTACTGTTTTGTAATAACCTATGAATGGATGTAATGAAAGTTTCCTTTAATTCATGGTTGCAGATGGTTTTAGTATATATTAATTTTACATTTGTTTGTTCACAATACCTATCTGATGCTATAATTTAAAATAAACATGCAAACTATTAGGTTCCATTATCTGTTTTAACAATCAGATCTATTTCGTTTCTTATCATGCGTTTGGACAAGTTATCAATCTCGTGTTAAATACACTATAACAGTAAGCAATCACCATTTCTTATGACATTCGTTGATTTATCATGGTTAATATTTTATTTTTTTCTTCTATATTTCAAGTGTTTGGTAGTGTGTGCTGAAGTAGAAAAGTCCTTGCTTTTGCAGGTTTATGAACAGTGTTTGACTACTCTCAGGATTCCCAAGTCCATGTTGAATGGCTCAGATTTATTATTAATGGGGTTTCCTCAGTGCGGCAGTTATTATTATTTACTAATGCAGCTTGATAAGGATTTTAGGCCACTTTTTAATCTGCTTGAGAGTCAACCTGAGCCACATGGAATGTCCCATTCAATTGGCGAAGCCAATCATGTATTCCGTCTCAATAAAATTGACATTAATATGATGCAAATGATTGAAGATGAATCAAATCTTGCCCTTCTTGACTGGGAGAAGCTACAGTCTCTACCGAACTTGGGAGCTTCTAATACAGTTCCTGAGCAGAGTCTTCTTTCCGACTTTGGGATGGAATCTACTTCCAAGCTTCCTGGATGCTCACAGTTAAATTTTTCATCTGTCGTTGATGAAGTATTCAAATTTGAGAAAGTTAAATCAGACCCTTCTTTTCCCATCCAGAGTCACTCTTCATCACCATTTAATGCTTCCTCTTATTCGCACCTGAGCTCTCTTTCGACCAGTCACCAAGGAATGAAGGCTGGAATTAACATACCTAAGTTGGATGGAGGAATGCAACATTCTCAGCTTAGTAATGCTACAAAGGTTTCTACTGGAGCTTCAAGTTTAAATAGTTCATTGTATGGTGGGAGCAGTTTAAAAGGCATACTTCATACGAACACTCTTTCCTCTTCAAGTCCTGGAAGGAACTCATCTGTTCAAAAACTATCACTTTCAAAATCTGATCAGGATTTAAGCTCTCTTAGATCTACACATTTGGGTGAGCTTGGCCAGTATTCTGCAGTTGATGGGGATCAGTCACGGTCAGTGAATGATTCTCCTAAAGATGTAGGTGGTCTAATAGGTACAAATCGAGTAACACAACCATTATCTCCACTCCGAGCAAGTGGCTCACGGATGCATACTACAAAAGCAAATGGCCTAAAAAGCCTGTCTGCTGGTGCCGGTGGTGCAGTTGGATTTTCCAAAGATACTGGATCAAGCTCACTGATTACTGCTTCAATGTGTAAGATAAGCCTCAAAATTTAGATTAGTCTGGTTAGATACTTGTACATGCTGCCTTCTCCAATGTTTGTTTATTTTCCCTTTGACTTGATCAATGGTCTTACTGCAGGCCAACCAACAGAACTCCAGGTTTCCCACACCTTAGGTTCCGAAGGTGTGGTGAGACATGTCAAAACTTCCCGGAAGCGATCTCTTTCTGAAATTCTAATGCTGATTCCAGCATTGGAAGGACTGGAAGCTGATGTTGGAGGAAGGAAGAGAAGGAAGATTTCAGAATCAGCTCTTCATCATTGTGCTGCTTCACAAGCACCATCATTATTGACAAACAAACCTGCAGGATGTATGTATGGAAGCCTTCTTGCTGAAGCAAATCACGGGCTTGCTCCTTCAAGCATATATGTATCAGTGCTGCTTCATGTTATTAAACACTGTTCATTATGTATTAAGCATGCTCGATTGACTAGCCAGATGGATGTTCTTGAGATTCCATATGTTGAAGAAGTTAGTCTACGAATTCCCTCTTCAAACTTGTGGTTCCGATTGCCCTTTGCTAGGGATGAGTCATGGAAGCACATATGCTTGCGGCTTGGTAAACCTGGAAGCATGTACTGGGATGTCAAAATCAATGATTCACATTTTCGGGAACTGTGGGAACTTTCCAAAGGAAGTGCCACCACACCATGGGGGTGTGGTGTTCGTATTGCTAATACGTCAGACAGTGATTCTCACATCCATTATGACCCTGAAGGCGTGGTTTTGAGTTATAAAACAGTGGAAACTGATAGTATTCAGAGGTTGGTATCAGATTTGCAAAGGCTTTCCAATGCCCGCTTATTTGCTTGTGGGATGTGTAAGTTAATTGGAGTCAGAGCTGATGATAAACTGGATGACAGCAGCGTAAAATCTGAAAACAAATTACTATATCTGACAAAAGGCATTAGCGAGAATGGTAATAAGTTATCTGAACAGATGAGAAAAACATTCAGATTGAAGCAGTTGGTCTTATGAGCTTGTGGTTTAGTTATGGTTCAATGCCTGTGATGGCGCACTTTGTTGTTGAATGGGAAGCTGGTAAAGAAGGTTGCACGATGCATGTTTCTCCTGATCACCTCTGGCCGCACACTAAGGTTTGTGTGGTCTTTGCCACTTTCTTAGTCTGATATTTGATGGATAATATAATATATGAACATGATACAGTTCTTATCTTTTTCTTATCTTTCGGGCCAGTTATCTCTGATATTTGGATTCAATTCTTACTTTTCCTTTTTTTCCTTTGTTTGAATTGTAACGGCTATGATGGAAGAACTCTGAGCCGTCTTCCTCTTCTTTGCTTAAATTTGTTAACGGGCCGGGTCCGGTTTGGCTTTGAGACTCGGGGACGGGTCCGGCTGGGCCTGGGTACTCGACCCGTTAACAGACCACCCGGCCCAATTGTGAAACGCGGGAATAAATAGCTGGCCTCCGTCCTTTTGGGGATCTATGATGTATTTGCCCTAATTTGGGACAAGAGCTTAGCTTAGCTCTGTAACTGAGATCAATAAAATCCCAATTCTTTTCTTCTTTCTCCAAAAATCTCCTCCGGTGCTGCCCTTCTCCCTGTTCTTTTACTTCTGCAGGTCGAGATGCCGCCGAGGAACCGCCACCGCTATCAGCCAGTCATCGCCGACGCTCTGGAGGACGGCGAGGGCGCATCATTGGTATCAGAGCCTCAGGTTCCGGAGTTCCCTGAGGACCATGGAGATGACGGCGTCGACTTCACTCCAAAAGCTGAGCCACGAAGGTCAGTATCTTTTGATGCAGGTTGGGATTCCAAGAAGGATCCAGATCAAGGGAACACTCTTGGAGCAGGTCCGTCGTCTCAAAAAGAAGATCAGATCGACTTCCGATTCAGAGCTCTTGATGAAAGAACGGCATTAAGAAATCGGATATTGGAGGAAAGGGTTGGTGATAATATGAGAGCTATTGATGATCTGTTCCGCTCTCTGGAAGGTAAGATAGATCGTGGTTATGAAGAATTAAGTGGTCTGATCTCAAGATTGTGCCAAGAACCACGGTTTTCAAACAGGGAAGCCGAGGAATCTGGAAGAGATGACACTCCTCTCATTGGAAGGCCCAATGGAAGCCCTAAAGGGGAGGTACACGCTACTCCTTCCAAAGTGAGGCAGGCAACCATGGGAGGAAGATCGGAGCAATTCTTGAGAAGAAATCAGAGATCCTTCAACATACCTGGTAAGCTACCGATGCCAAAACACCCTAAGGTGGAAATTCCCATATTCAGGGGAGATGGAGACATCTTAAATTGGTTGTATCAGCTAGAACATGTATTTGCTATACATCATACTCCAGTAGAGGATCGGGTTGAGTTCTGTGTCTTTTTCCTTCAAGGGGAGGCTCTTTTGTGGTGGAGGTGGCTAGAAAAACAGAAGGGAGGATCAGTTACCTGGCCAGAGTTTTATGATGAAATGATTTTGCAGTATGGTCCTGATGATCTGGATGATCCACTGGCTGCCTTGGCTAATTTGAAGCAGACTGGTACTGTGCAGGAGTACCATAAATCTTTCATAAGGTTGGCTCACTTGATTGATGAATCTGAAAAAATTTAATTAGTCTGTTCTTGTCGGGTCTGAGGGAAGATCTAAGAGGGAAGGTCAAGTTGGCTAAGCCCTTAACTATGGTTTCAGCCTATAGAAGTGCAATAGCAAGAGAATCCATTACAGCAGCAGAGAAGAAATTAAATAGATTGTCTACTTACAAGGGAACTGTCAGCATACCAGGGTTAAGTCCAAGGAATTCTGTGGCCCCAGCTACTAGCAGAGAGGGGGGTTCTGCAACCATTGCTCCAGTCAGAAGGTTATCCCCATCTCAGGTAGAGGAGTATAGGAGGAAAGGTCTATGTTTCAAGTGTGATGAACCTTATACTCCTGGACATAAATGCAAGGGAAAGAGCTTGATGCTAATTGAATGTGAAGAGGTTGAGACTGAGCAGGAGGAGGAAATTCTCTTAAAAGCTAAGGAAGGATTTGAGGAAAATTTACATGAACTTTCACTCAATGCTATGGAAGGGGGTATGTCACCCAGAACCATTAGGCTCTTTGGACAGATAAATAAGAAACCTGTTATGGTGTTGTTAGATACTGGTTCCACCCATAATTTCATTGATCCCAAGGTAGTGCAAAGAACTGGGCTGGTGGTCACACCTGAGTTGGTTTTTAATGTCACTATAGCTGGGGATGATAAATTACAAAGTGAAGGGCTATGTAGGTCTGTTTGTTTCAGGTGTCAAGGGTTTGAAATTGTTACTGATTTTCATGTCCTGCCAATAGGAGGATGTCAAATGGTTTTGGGCATAGATTGGCTGCAAACCTTGGATGAGATGACTGTGAACTTTAAAGAAAGGAAGGTAAAGATTATTAAAGATAGCCACTCTTGGGAGTTACAGGGGTATCCTCTAATGACATGGAGATAGTTTCGGCTAAAGCTATGGAGAAGACACTATACCAGTCAGCCAAAGGATGGGTTCTGTACATTTGTCAACAAAAAGAAGCTCGATCAGATGCAGAAACTAATCCCCAGTTGCAGTCCTTATGCAAGGAATATGAAAAAGTTTTTAGAGAAGTAATGGGTATACCTCCCAAGAGAAGTCATGACCATCAAATATCATTAGTCCCTGGTACTGAGCCTATTAACTTGAGACCCTATAGGCACCCCTGGGAACAAAAGAATGTCATAGAAAAGATGGTGGATGAAATGTTGGAGACAGGAATTATCAGGAACAGTAGGAGTCCCTATGCTTCTCCAGTTGTGCTGGTTAAGAAAACTGATGGTACTTGGAGGTTGTGTGTGGATTACAGGGCTTTAAACCAGAAAACAGTCAAAGATAAATACCCCATACCCCTAATTGATGAACTGCTTGATGAATTACATGGGGCACAAATTTTTTCAAAGCTGGACCTGAGGAGTGGATACCATCAAATCAGGATGAGGGAAGAAGACATACCCAAAACAGCTTTCAGGACTCATACTGGGCATTATGAGTATTTGGTCATGCCCTTTGGGCTGACTAATGCTCCTGCTACCTTCCAGGCTCTGATGAATGAACTTTTTAAGCCATACTTGAGGAAGTTTGTGCTCATTTTCTTTGATGATATTCTTATCTATAGCAGGAACCTGCAGGATCACTTATACCATGTGAGGGTGGTGCTGAACATTTTAAAAGAGAATCAGCTCTTTGCTAAAAGGAGCAAATGTCAATTTGGAGTAACTGAGGTAACTTATTTGGGGCATGTGGTGTCAGCCCAAGGAGTGGCTGTGGATCAAAGTAAGATACAAGCTGTGATGGACTGGCCAGTTCCCAGAACCTTGAAGGCTTTGAGAGGATTCCTGGGACTGACTGGATATTACAGGAAGTTCATTAAAGGCTATAGTACTCTTGCTGCACCTCTAACTGCCCTTACTAAGAAGCATGCATTCCATTGGGATGGAACAGCACAAAAGGCATTTGAGAATTTAAAAGGAGCTCTCACTAATCCACCAGTTCTAGCACTTCCAAATTACACTTCACCCTTTGTAATTGAGTGTGATGCCTCTGCCAGCAGAATTGGTGCAGTCTTAATGCAGGAGAATCATCCCATAGCATATATCAGTCAAGAACTGAAAGCTCCTAATAAGTGTGCTTCAGCCTATGAAAGGGAGATGCTGGGATTATTGTTGGCTACCAAAAAATGGAGACAGTATCTATTGGGAAGGGAATTTATAGTGAAAACTGATCATAAACCATTGAAGTATCTCTTGGAACAGAGATTGTATACAGAAGCCCAGCATACCTGGTTACTGAAGTTATGCAATTTTAGATATAAAGTTGAATATAAAAAAGGAAGGGAAAATATAGCTGCTGACAGTCTTTCCAGAAGAGATGAAACTCCTGATATGCCTACCCTACTGGAAATATCAGTGGTGGAATCTGATTGGGTTGAGTTACTAAAAGAAATGGTCAGTACTGATGCCTTCTTCTCTGATTTGAATAGCAAATGGAATGAGGGTCTGTTGGATACTGTTAAGTATCAAAAAGGGGAGACCTATTCTATTACAAGGGAAAAATCCTCATAAATCCTTCCTCTTCACTCACTCAGTTGTTACTATCTAAGCATCATGATACTCCTGTGGGAGGACACTCTGGATATGAAAAAACTTACCAAAGATTAAAAAGAGTGGTATACTGGCAGGGTATGAAGAAAAGTGTCAAAAAGTATATCAGGGAATGTGATGTTTGCCAGAGGTCTAAATATGAGAATACTAAACCTGCAGGGTTGTTGCAACCTTTGCCTGTTCCTCAGAATGTCTGGGAAGACATCTCCATGGATTTTATAGAGGGTTTGCCAAAGAGTGGGGGTAAATCTGTTATCTTTGTCATTGTTGACAGGTTAACAAAATTTGCACACTTTTTGTCTCTCTCTCACCCATATACTGCTAAGTCTGTGGCTGCTGTCTTCCTGGATAATATCTACAATTTATATGGAATGCCCCAGAGTATAGTTTCTGACAGGGATGCTGTGTTTACCAGTGAGTTCTGGAAAGAATTGTGGTCTCTACAGGGAACTAAGCTGCTTTTCAGTACTTCCTTCCACCCCCAGACTGATGGGCAAACAGAAGTAGTAAATAGGTGTTTAGAAACTTACCTACGTTGCTTCTGTTCCCATAAACCTCAAGAGTGGAGCAAGTGGCTATCCTGGGCTCAGTACTGGTATAACACCAGTTGGCAGTCTGCTATCAAAATGTCTCCATATCAGGCTGTGTATGGGAAAGTACCTCCTACTATCTCCTCTTATATTCCAAAAACTGCCCGGTTACAGAGTGTTGAGGATGCACTGTTGGATAGAGATGCAACCCTTCAACTGTTGAAAGATAACTTGATCCTTGCACAGGACAGAATGAAAAAATGGCAGACCTGCACAGGACTGAGAGGTCTTTTGAAGTAGGGGACTGGGTGTTTTTGAGATTGCAGCCATACAGGCAGGTCTCTGTAGGAGGAAGAAGGTCCCATAAACTTTCTCCCTTGTTCTATGGTCCATATCAGATTTTGCAAAGAGTGGGTCCAGTTGCTTATAAACTGGAACTGCCTGAGGAAGCTAAAATCCATCCAGTGTTCCATATTTCACAATTGAAAAGAAAGTTGGGTCATAACATTCAGGTCCAAAATCAAGTGCCTTCTCACATTGTGGAAGTGATCAAGGAACCTGACATTATACTGGATAGGAGAATGGTGAAGAGGTTTGGAAAAGCAACCACTGAAGTGCTTGTCAAATGGAAGCAATTGCCATTGGATGAAGCTACCTGGGAGAATTACTGGGAACTTATCAAAAGGTTCCCTGTCTTCGATCTTGAGACAAGATCGATTTCAAGGGGGGAGCATTGATACAGTTCTTATCTTTTTCTTATCTTTCAGGCCAGTTATCTCTGATATTTGGATTCAATTCTTACTTTTCCTTTTTTTTCCTTTGTTTGAATTGTAACGGCTATGATGGAAGAACTCTGAGCCGTCTTCCTCTTCTTTGCTTAATTTGTTAACGGGCCGGGTCCGGTTGGCTTTGAGACTCGGGGACGGGTCCGGCTGGGCCTGGGTACTCGACCCGTTAACAGACCACCGGCCCAATTGTGAAACGCGGGAATAAATAGCTGGCCTCCGTCCTTTTGGGGATCTATGATGTATTTGCCCTAATTTGGGACAAGAGCTTAGCTTAGCTCTGTAACTGAGATCAATAAAATCCCAATTCTTTTCTTCTTTCTCCAAAAATCTCCTCCGGTGCTGCCCTTCTCCCTGTTCTTTTACTTCTGCAGGTCGAGATGCCGCCGAGGAACCGCCACCGCTATCAGCCAGTCATCGCCGACGCTCTGGAGGACGGCGAGGGCGCATCAGAACACTGCGGTGCATGCTTTTGGCGCATATGTTTACTAACAATAACTATCAGGAGTGGTTGTTTTCTATTTGTCACTTATTGTGATAGCTGACTTTTATTTCATTTAGCCTTTTAGTTAAAAATGACGATACCAGTCCTTTTCTTGTAATTTTTATCAGCTTCGTATCTAATGTTGTGTAGTGAAACCCCAATCACCATGATTTGTGCTTCTAACATCATGAATGATTTGGTCAAGTGCTACTGTTAATTGATCTCAATATGTCAAGTGCTATATGGTTATTCCATGAAAAGTTGTGTTATGACTCGAAAAAGAAAAGTAGGATTAGTTTGTTGATAAAACTAATTGATTATATAATGTTTATTTGAATTTTCAATAGTATTAGTGGTATTTGATGGTGGACTATTGGGTGTAAAGACTTAAGGTTCCATGAGATGGATAAATAATCCTCGTATGAATGTCTTGAAAGCCTAGACCATCTCATACTGTCATACATGCCTGGTGTATGTTCCGCAGAGTTGAATTTTTCCTTAAAAAGGATAACAGAATAATATGAACAGAAAAACCTGAGCTGCAGGACCCACAACTAAAAAAAAAAAAAAAACAAGGGAAGAGTTTCTTTTGAGATACAAGGAAATAACAAAATGAAGGAAATAAGAGAGGAAAAGTATGTTAACCTGCTGCCCGCCTGCCATAGTCTAACAGTACCTTGTGTTCATTCATTAATACTATTTTGATACTGCTAATGGATAGGTTTTCAAAATGCCCCATTTGGCTTGGCCAGTCACATGAACTTGATTCTTTCCTGTATAATTTGGTAAATCCCATCTGTTACAATTTCTGGTAGATTGAAAATCTTGATACTACTGCTGGTGAAAATCTGAACATGTATCTACATTGTTGTGAACAATGGTTGAAAATGACTGAATCCAGTGAATCTCTTCATACTTTTATAGCACTGACTATTGATATAACAACCTCCATAAGTTTCAATTTCAATTTTTTATTTTCTTTTTTGAGTTTATTGGTTGCATTGCTACGACTTCCAATGAAGTTAGCTGGTTCTATCATTGACGCATCACCAATGCTTCAGTGTTGCTTTGATAGCACACAATTCAAATGTTGGAATGCCTAGCTTATTTATCATAACACCAACTAGAGAGTAATTATAGTTTCTATTATTGTTTCTCAGAATTTTAGCATATAAGTCCCTAAATCCTTGTGTTTTACTGATATTACAAAAAACTATTTGTCTTGTGACAATTTACGTTCATACCTTTCGTGTTTTGCTGATATGTTACGAGATTATTCTTGGGCAATCCCTGATCATGATCTGTGTTATTTAAAAAAAAAAAAGCTACATGCTATACATATAGAAAAGGCTAATATACATTAATTGAAAACCTGGGTCACCAGATTAGCCCAGCTCAGTAGGCACATATGATATCTTTTTTAAATTAATTATCTTTCTCTTTATTCCCATGATGGATGACTGAAGGCTTATAACACTCACTAGTAGTATCTAAGGAGTTACAAATTCAAAGTTATATTGGGCTAGCTAGAAACAAATTATAATTTTCATTTAAAAATATTCATGGTAGTTTTTTTATTCAAGCAAAAAATATGAGAATATGTCTGCAAATTGTCACAAGGCATGGAGTTTTTTTGTAATATCATAAACATGCAAGGAAGTTATATGTTAAAATCCTTTGTTTTGGTTACTGTTGCATGACCATTTTAGTTAGTGTTCTGCGTTGCAAGTGATGGAGCCTTTCTCATGCAGTTCTTGGAAGATTTCATCAATGGTGGCGAGGTTGCGTCCTTCTTGGACTGCATCAGGCTAACTGCTGGACCTTTGCTTGCTCTTGCTGCCGCAATACCCCCAGCACGGATGTCTGGTCCTGTTTCTGCTGGTACTACATCCATTCCTAAGCCAAACAATTTCATCCCAGCACAGGGGCTACTGCCTAATGCTCCCTCATCAAATTCTATCCAATCTGCATCTTCTGCCCCAATGGGAAGTGCTGTTGCCCCCTCGATTGTCAGTCAGAGTCTTCATAATGTTGCAACTTTAACTGCTGCCATTCGAGGTGGTTCGGGAACTGTTCCTAGCTCATTATTGCCTATTGATGTCTCCGTTGTTCTGCGAGGTCCATATTGGATACGGATCATATACCGTAAGAAATTTTCTGTAGATATGCGGTGCTTTGCTGGAGATCAAGTTTGGCTGCAACCAGCTACACCTCCCAAAGGGGGCCTGCAGTTGGTGGATCACTCCCATGTCCTCAATTTAGACCATTTATTATGGAGCTTGTTGCACAGGGTCTGAATGCACTGGAACCTAACTTTCCTGGTGGTTCACATGGAGCTGGGCATGTCAACTCAAGCAATACCAGCCAAGGTCCAGGAACTCAACCTATGGCACCTAACAGCAACCGACCAAATGTGGCAACTGGTAGTGGAATGCCGAGGCCAAATTCAGTAGTTGGAAGCCAGGTAGCTGGTAACTTGAGCCGAATAAGCAATTCTATCTTGCCAGCATCTGGTATGCCTTCAGCTGTCTCTGGAGTACCTGTTCGTATATCACCGAGCATGGGCCCCCCAATGCATGTCAGAGGGGAGCTGAACACTGCCTTCATTGGACTTGGAGATGATGGAGGTTATGGGGGTGGATGGGTGCCCCTTGCAGCCCTTAAAAAGGTGCTACGAGGAATTCTTAAGTATCTCGGAGTGTTGTGGCTGTTTGCACAGCTGCCTGACCTGTTAAAAGAGATACTGGGTTCAATATTGAAAGAGAATGAAGGTGCACTTTTAAATTTGGACCAGGAGCAACCGGCCTTGCGTTTCTTTGTGGGGTTAGTAATGGATTTCCATTTCCTATTCTGAATTCCTGCTAAAATCTTTGCTGATTAAGTGCTTTGTTGCTACCTCTTACTTTTAGTTTAGATTTAATACTGATGTTTGGTTTTGGAGATTCTTTATATCTTAAGCTTTTGGTTTCTTTTATGTGTGTGTGTGTGTATAGAGAGAGAGAGAGAGAGAGAGAGAGAGAGAGAGAGAGAGACTTGTGTCCTTCCAAAAGGATTTGAGCCCGAATCCTTCCCACTCAAGTCCAACCCTCCGACAATCGAATACAAGATTCACTCCGTTGAAGTTAGTCTATATTATTCAAGTATCTATAAACCAAAAATCAAGTGTTTTGAATACTTTTTGCTCATACATCAAATAGGGGAAATACGGACGGCCTAAATAGTGAGTTGGTTAGTTTAACGGTGTAGAACATTTGAAACCTAACAAAAATTAGTTTGTAGAGTTTTTTAAATGTTTAGATCATGATCAAATGGCCAGATCGAGAATTTGTATGTCTGGAGACATAGTTCTAACCAATTCACTACTTTTGGCCGTCCATTTTGCGCCGCTTGATGGATGGGCAAAAGTATTCAAAACACTTGATTTTTGATTTATAGATACTTGAAATAATATAGATCAACTTCAATGGAGTAGATCTTGTATTCGAATGTCGGAGGGTTGTATTTGAGTGGGGGAGGATTCGGGCTCGAATCCTTCCGGAATGACAGAAGTCTCTCTCTCTCTATATAATTTTACAAACCAATTTTTGTTAGGTTTCAAATGTTCTACACCGTTAAACTAACTCACTATTTAGGTCGTCCGTTTTTCTCCTACTTGATGCTGGGCAAAAAGTATTCAAAACATTTGATTTTTTAGTTTATAGATACTTGAAATAATATTGATCAACTTTAATGGAGTGAATCTTGTATTCGAATGTCGGATGTTGGTATTTGAGTGGGAAGGATTCGGTCTCGAATCCTTCAGGAATGACACAAGTTCATAGAATGCATCAAGTAGGAGAAAATAGACGGCCTAAATAGTGAGTTGGTTAGTTTAGTGGTGTAGAACCTTTGAAACCTAACAAAAATTAGTTTGTAGGGTTTTTTAAATGTTCAGATCATGATCAAATGTTCGGATCGAGAATTTGTATGTCTAAAGACATAGATTTAACTAACTCACTACATTCGGTCGTCCATTTTGCGCCGCTTGATGGATGGGCAAAAAGTATTCAAAATACTTGATTTTTGATTTATAGATACTTGAAATAATATAGGTCAACTTCAACGGAGTAGATCTTGTGTTCGATGTCGGAGGGTTGTATTTGAGAGGGAAGCTCGAATCCTTTCGGAATGACACAATATCTCTTCTCTATATATATATCCCCAAATCTTTTCTATTTAGAATAATACCCCCATATATTGTTTTTGCCAATTTACCCTCCAAATTTCGTGAGTCTTAAAAATTTGTCCCTTCAGTTAGATTTTGACTGAAATAAGGGTGTTTCACACATTATGCCCTTCTCCTTTCTTCCACCTCTCGTCTTCTTATTGTTTTTTATGCTCTTCACTGTGACCTAACCCAAATTCTTTCAAACCTAAAATTCTTATTTCTTCTTCATTCTTCTTAACTAGGTTTTTGGGCACGTGTGTTGCACATGCTCCGCCAAAAACTTCAAACTTTCCAAAAGTTGTACATAAGATACAACCATTTAAGTAAATAAAAAAAAAAAAAATTTCAGAAGCACATACCAGAGGAGTCGTATTCTTTATCTTTCATCAATCCGTCTTGAGCCTAAACTATCAAAAACCAATTATTATGCAAGCCTCTAAACTAATAGCCATTTTATTATCATAAAAACCCAAGCTGTTAAATATCACAATTATTTTCACATCCCAACATCTTACAAAATGTACTCTATTTCATCTCAAACTCTTGAGGTGCGGGCCAAGTTTAAATGTTTTTTGTCAACCTATTTCGTTTTTTCTTCACAAAGAAGGCCATGTCAGAGCAATTACAAAAGGTGTGCCTGTCAACAATTAAAGAGATGCCAAAGTATACTAGGGGCAATTTTGAATCAACTGGATACCATCTGATGGACATATGTCAAGATTAACAAACCTCACATTGGTGTAGAAAATATATAATAAACTATAATAACTTTTTTAGGAAGGTCGGGGGTAAAGAAAAGTAAATTCATCACAAAATCTTCGTTTAAAAAAATGTAGTCGAGAAATAAAAGACTGAATTATGTATCAAAACATACCTTGTTGATTAGCGAGTTCCCAAATCAGGGTGCCACTTCAGTTCTACGCGACTTGTAAGAATTAGGAAGGGGAATGTAGATTATATGGTATAATACCAATAAAAAAAGTTATGAATCCTTTAAATAATTGTTAAATTCCCAAGGAAGCTATAAACAATGGAGAGGGTTGACGTATGTTCCAGAAAGCAACTCGATAGGTATACCTTATTGGTCTGACATTTGAGATTGTCCAATTAAGGAGCAATCTGTATAGATATCTGATAAATACAAATGTACATCTGTTGAACTTGTCACCTTTTTTTTGGCAATGCAGACAAATTACCACATACTTCCAAAGTATCCTTCTGCATTGACTTACACATGATACAGTATCATAGGATCCATATCCACCTATTTTTACAGTGTCATTAAGAATTCACTTTCTAGATGGAGGATCAAGTAATTGTATTCTGCATTAACTATTGATTCCATTGGTTCATAGATTGTGAGGCTACATGTTTATAACAATTTTCTTTTTTAGAAAAGTAATACATCAAACTGTATGAACAATTATTTTAAGCCTTTTTTTGTCTATAAACTATGTTACATACCCGCCCCATTTAACACATGCATACTTCATTGTAATACCTCCACACTAAAAACTAATGTACATTCAGACACTACGACAGTAAGAATATGCACTTCATTTTCTGGCCATATCTCTCTAATAGAAAAGGACATTTTAACAGATGTAATAAAAGAATGAGTTGCTTTCCATAATCCAGATACAGTAATAAAGTTTCTCAGGTATTATTAAGATTTGTCCTACAACCTTCAGATTAAAAAGTGCCAGATTGTAGAGAAGGAAGGATAAAGTAATTTGGTACCCCCAGTGAATGTGAACCTTTGTTCATGGGTGAATGGAAATAACCGATAGGATGAAAGATTTTCTTTTTAACAGGACTGATGGGGAGGAGGCACTAAATATTACCTGTAAGCAAACATCTAATTTATATATTTGTGCAATTTCCACCATGTGCGTGTCTTGTAGCCTAATGCCCCAAAGCAATCATCACAGCAAACCAAACGAAAGATAGCTAACTCCTGGCAGAGGAGAAAACTTCTTGTAAGATATCCTTGGAGAATACGTCAAATTAGAAGTTGGAAGTAGCAACCAATAGTCATTTTCCTGAATAAATTCAAAACATAGATCCATTAGAAACATCCAACAACAAACAATCCTCAATATGCACAGCAAAAGCATAGAAATAGCACTAAATATATTTGTATAGCTCTCACATCCACATTGCCTAGGAATATAATTAAGGAAGAAGAGAAATATACAATGTCTAAAATAGAAAGAACAAAAAAGAAATAGAAAGAGAAAAATTTGGGCTCACATGTAGATTTGGGAATCTTTTTCTCGACGAAGGTGAAGGCAATTGAAAATAATTGAAGCATGGTGTGCAAGAATCGAGCGGGGGATGTGGACGGGAGTTTGAGGTAGCCGTTCTTATCGCGGATGATCTATGGGATGAGGGGGAGGGAGGGGCTGGGTAGGGCTAGGGTTTTGAGGGGGGGGTCAGGGACTAGGGTTAGGGTTTTTTGGGGAGGGGAGAGGAAGAGGATGATGTCAATGTCAAATTCGGAGGCGGAGGCGGAGGCGTGGATGATTTTGACCAGGGGGTCAAGGTTTTGAGGGGAGGGGTCGGGGGCTAGGGTAGGGTTTTTTGGGCGGAGGGAGGAGGGGCGGATGCTATGTCGAATTCGGAGGCGAAGGCATGGATGATTTTGACAGAGGGGAGACGACGGTGGCGAGGGGAGAGGAGGCGGAGGTTGAGGGGTGAGAGAAGAAAAGTGGAGGTACACAGAGAGAGGAGGGGGTGCAGATAGTGGCTCGGGTCCACTGTATAGAATTTCTCAGCCTCACCTCTCTAATGATTCACCTGATGACAGAAATTGAAGCAGGTGGATGAAAGCGGTGCCTCTCGCCCTTTAATTGAGTAGTAGATTCTTCTCTCTCTCTCTCTCTCTCACAATCCTCCTTGAACCCAAAATTCTTCCAAAATTTCTCTCAAATCTTACTCCGAAAATTTCTCAATTTTTTCTCTGTTTGCATGAGGAGCATATGTGAAAAATGATGTGACTTGGGTTGTTGATGATAAATAAATGAAAAAGGACTGTTTGATTTTGGAAAGCTATTTTTGAGAGAGGGTTTTTTTTTTTGAGAATTTGTTTTGGGTTTTGAGAACGAGAAAAAAAATCTGATTCTGATAGTAGTAAATTTTTCCTTTTTGTGATGCAGTTTTATTGGGAGTTTGATTTGAGAGAGAGAGAGAGAGAGAGAGAGAGAGAGAGAGAGAGATATTAGTCTATAGGTCAAGTTGGGAAGGGGTTTGTTATTTAAAAAAAAAATTAGGCAAGTTAACATAATCAAACAATCAAACAAATTTTTTTCCCCTTCCTAAAAGAGTAACAGAAGGGGGTAAAATTTTAAGACCTAGAAGGTTTGGAGGATAAGTTGGTTATATCAAAAGTTGAGGGCTATTTTTCAATATAAGAAAGTTCTGGGGGAGGCTAACGCCATATATGTCCAAGACACCTTAAGCTTTTATATTTGTTCTAACAATGCATAAAAAGCCACCACTGACACAACCCCATCGTATTCATGATGTAATGGAGGCCAACTCCATTTCATCCTCCATATTATGGAGCGGATTTCCCTATTCATTTTCAGGCCTCCAGTAGTCTATTGTTTATCTCTGAATCGTGTCTTCAGCTCCTTTCTATGTATTAACTTACAAATTTTATTGTTCCTCAGAGGCGCAACTTCTAACTTCTAAATCATGTCTAATCCCATCTCTTAGTGTACTGCCCACTCGACCACTCAGTCATCTTAACATTCTCAGTTTTGTTGGGCTGTAATGTTTACAGCCCAACATTTGAACCATAGAGCTTTGAATTGTCTTATATCCATTTTATAAAAAAAAAATTTCAATTTCATGAGTGATGGGTATCCTGCATCACATAAAAGTCCAGAACCACTTCTCCCTTTAATATTATACTTTGGTTTTATGAATTATATCTTTCTTAATTCTACCAACTTGATAAATGATTGATCTCAAATAGAGAAAATGAGCACTTTGAGTATTTCTTGACTGTACCATATGCTCATCTTTTCTCACTTAGCTAAAATTGCATTCCAGGTATTCTAAAATGTTTTACTAATTCAAAGTCGTATAGATCCCAAAACTTCTCTCGATGTTTCTGCCTTTGGATTTTATTTCTTCTCCCACCAACTTCAAAGGTTCCATGATATGCATCTTGGCTTTGTGATAAGACTTGGTGATTGAAACCCGAAACTAATCTTTGATCCAAATTATTTTCCATGTAAAACCCTTCCTAACAAGACAGAAAGTTTGACCAGATTGCTTAGGTTTAATTAAGTAACAATTGGCAGCTGCCAGTTCCATGTTGCGCAGAGTTGGATCCTTGCTTAGAAGTAACAATACTGATTAGGCCCTGTTGGTAGGCTGAGAATTTGGATCTTATTTTTACTTTTGCGTGGTTTATGACAAAACACCTCATCTCTTTAGAGCTGTACTAGGCATGGAGATGTCCTCCATGCAAGTCTCTTTTCTTCTTGGCTAATTGAGAATATTTAGAATGGATTAACAGTTATGGATGATTAATTCCTTGCTTTTCTTTTGTTACTTTTTGAATCATTTTCTATGCTGAAGGTATAGCTACACTTCAACATTTTCCAGTAACTTGCCCCAGCAGCCTCAAAATCTCATTTTATATTTTCTTGTGCAGGAGCTATGTTTTTGCTGTTAGTGTTCACAGGGTCCAACTCCTTTTGCAAGTCTTGAGTGTGAAGCGTTTCATCCTCAACAACAGCAGCAAGCCCAAGCAGGTGCTCAGGAAGAACTAAGTTCAGCTGAAATCAATGAGATCTCTGACTACTTTAGCCGCGGGTAGCTTCTGAACCATATGATGCCTCTAGGGTTGCATCTTTCATCACTCTTCTGACACTCCCCATCTCAATCCTGCGTGAGTTTCTGAAGCTGATTGTGTGG